>SCLH01002125.1:0-98791 GCA_004367855.1 Oikopleura vanhoeffeni
GATAAAGTTTTATCTACGTGAGTTATCTTTTGACTTTCGGGCCGTGGCTCAATATGCGTGGGTGGCTCAAAGCTACAATTGGCTTTTAATTGCAAACTTGAAAATGGCACAATTGTAGAAATGAGACAAGAAATCTACAATTTATCCCAAAATTTGAAACCTTTGTTAAAAATTTGAGGTTTTCAAAATTTGTCAATTTTTTTATTAATTTAAGAATCTAAANGAAAAGCGCGTCCCTGATTGGTGCTAATAATGACGCATTTAGTAGTAGGTTAACACTAGAGCAAGACTTTAATAGAGAAAACCACATGGCTCAAATTTTCTCTCACTTGGTTATGCCTGGAGAAATAAGTAAAGAAAGCCATATTTTCCAACTTTTTGTCAGAAAGCTCCAGAGGCAGAAATTGATAAAGTTTTATCTACGTGAGTTATCTTTTGACTTTTGGGCCGTGGCTCAATATGCGTGGGTGGCTCAAAGCTACAATTGACTTTTAATTGCAAACTTGAAAATGGCACAATTGTAGAAATGGGACAAGAAATCTACAATTTATATATTAATTTATATTTTTGTTTGTTTTACAGTATTTTTCCCTGTTAAAATTTTTTGTTTGATACTCTGAAATTTAGCTGGTATGCATCCTAATGGCGGTTATTTAGGAAGAATTCGTTGAAAATAAGCAAAAAATTTCGAAAAAAAGTTTAAAAATTTCAACTTCCGGCTTTCGATATCGAAGATTATACTTACTGGTCCCATCGAACTTTGACGTCACAGACCTAAGGCATCGTTTGATTTCATTCGCCAATACAAATTGACTCTTGTGTATTGACCAATCAAAACAGGTTCTAGATGTGTCTCTGACGTCAAAGTTCTACGGGACTAGCAAGTATAATCTTCGATATTTTCCCTTTGGAAATTGTGGATAACCAGATTGGGAAAAAATTCTAGAATTCAAAATTTCTGAAATATATCTCCAAAGATCATTAGGAAATTTTTTAACTCATACGAAAACTTTTCTTTCTTAAATATTCTCTTAACCCTCTCACACACAAAACGCCATTCGGGAACGCTACTTTGGGCGCTTATTACGGGAAAAGTAAAAGTGCTTGAAATTTTATTGTTCTTTAGTCCTTGAGATTAAGGATAGACTTAAATTTTTATATTATTTAATTTACAAAGTGACCTTCAACCTACACATGTGTCATTGCGAGACAATGAGAGACGTCAGAACAAAAATTAATAATGGAGGTGATTCAGAATTAAATTTTCTAAATCGTGACTTGCTCAGAAATAACCTGCAATTTTCAGTCTTCCATTTACAGGTGTTTTCTGAAAATATAACCTAACCTACGCAATTTATCGAATTCACTTGTGAAGAAATACAAATTTACTCAAAGACGTCAAAATTGGAAATGGAGCAGATTCAGAAAAAATTTTCCTAAAAAGTGTCTTCCTCAAAAGTAACCTGCAATTTTTGGTCTCTAATCTACAGATGGTTTTCAAAATAGCTGTGTGTGTGAGGGGGTTAACTCTTAAAAATTATTGAACAGGTATTCAAACCGGTAAAAAACGGTAGCAATCGATTTTGTGATTAATTTCCCCGGAATTATTCTACCGATATTTTTCACAAATGGTGTCAAATAAAACCAACTAAAAGAGATCAAAATATCGAATTTACTGAATTCAACGAAGATAATACAGAGCAACAATTAAATGCAGTCGAAAAAACTGTAGAAAATTTTATCGACGTGGTTTTACAGATTCCGGATTTAGAGCAACAAATAAAATTGTTGAATCACATTATCGATTTTGGGGTTGTTCGAATTAAATGGAAAAATGGCGGATTTCCTCATTTGATACCTCTTTTACAAAAGATTGAAAATAAGACTAAAGATATGGATGGTGTCATGTTACAAAAGGAAATGAGCTTAATATTCAAAATTATATCGATGAAGATCCCCATTGTTAAGGGGTGCGATTGAGATGAACTATTATAATTAGGTTACAGCTATTATTTCTAAAAAGGGCATCACTAGACCTTTACTTTCGCGTTCGTGGTTGAACTTATTTTCAAAGCTCTTATAATAAGGTAGCTTTTTTTTTAACTGGGCCCACCCTACTCAGTCATTTTACTCGATGACCATACGAGATATCAACAAACGGTTTTTCTGCTATGTGTAGCCAAGTAAATTTCTGACATGTAAAACTTTTTATTTTTTTCTCCTTCAACCGGTTGGCCGGTAATCAACTTTTGAAATCACCAGTTTTTTTGAGGCAAATAAGGAATATTTTCGAATTTATGTAAAATGTTGTTCCTTGCACGTTAAAGTTAATAAATTACCACATATCAAACGATTACTTTCTGGAATACTTTCATCTCGGTTGAAATAAACAAAAAAAAATGAGAGAGCGGGAACATGGTAGTTGGCTGTGGCTCGGCCACGTATTAGTAAACGAATGTCAAGTTACCCGGGTTAAACGCGGTTAGGGTATGGTGGCCCTTCGAACAGTTAATGCTACACGGTTATGACAGTCTGTACCATCAAAAATGCACCAAATTCAGGTCGGTTGGACAAACGTCGCGAGTGTTATTTGCACAGATAGCAAGAAACACCAAATAAGAACAAAAAATTTCGAAAATTTTGCGTTTTTTCGATGTTGGCTGGTCTTAAAGTATTTTTCTAACTACAGAAGTTATGTTCAAAATAACGTTTGTAGGTGTATTAAGAGGCCGACGGAGACGCTGAAAAGGGAGCGACTGATTGACGTAGTCAAGATTGTTATCTTTCAGGGTGTGTTTCCAGCTTTCTTTTAGGAGGCTATCGGTTACCTCGAAAAAATCGAAGGCACGATTTATTTTTCCGGAAGCCGTCTCGATCACGTGACCTTAGAAAATGCATATTCAGTAGACGTTGGGGTATCGACAACAATGCAAAAAAGACGCCACTGTGAAAGTTCTATTTGTTTCTGAACTATTTTGCAAAATTTGAAGCTAATTGAAATTTAACTCTGGGAGGAGTAGGCTTTTCGAGCGTAATGTCCAAGAAAACAGTGGTTTTTTGCATGTTTAAGAAAAATATAATAGCACTTAATTCGTACAAAGTGCACTGTAAGTTTTGTATACTACTTTTGACAGGTTATATTAAAATATTTAGGTTATTTTCAAAATAAACCTCAGAGTAGGGGAATTTCCGGTTTTGGCTAGGTCTGGCCTTGTTCCGCTAACTTTCTAGATGTTGGTCAACAAAAAGTTTGGCAAATTTTTTCGCAAGTTGAAGGCTAGTCTTACAAACGGCAATCTGAATTATATCCTCGGAGGCCCTGTTTTCGGCTAATATTTTATCGAGAATATGTCAAATTTACATGTCAAAAATTTACCTGGCTACACATAGCAAAAAACCGTTTGTTGATATCGCGTATGATCTTCGAGAAAAATGACTGAGTAAGGTGGGCCCAGTTTAAAAAAAATACCTAAGAGTCTTATTGGTTAAAAAAGTGAAATCCAGTGCTCTTATTGGTCAAAATCGGGTCAAACGAACGCGAAAGTAGAGGCCTAATACAAATCTTTGATATGATGTCCTAGGTCGTTTTTGGAGGAATTATCTGTTCTAAGATAACCAGACTAGATAGGGACAAGCGTTTTTACATCTAAATATAGACCGAACTCAGAACAACACCATTTTATTCTTTTGGTGATGACTGGTTTACCGGTAAGTTGCAAAAACGGTCATGTTTGCAAAACTGAGCAGTTTTCATGTTTTTTTGTCTTCTGATGGATGGTTTTATTATCAGTCATCTTGAAAAAATGTGGAAAAAGACTGACCAATTAGTGCGCTTGAAAAGCGTGGATATTTTTTTATTATGAAATAAAATATTTCTAAAAAATGAAATCAGACGTCCTCATAGGTTGGTTAGATTACCTCTTTTTAAGAGCCAGTTCGCCTCAACTGCATTGTAAATCATATAAATTATATGATATGAGTTGAATCCAATCACGTGATCAACCTAGGAATCCTTAACCCTTGTGAGCATATTAAAAAAAGTTCCGCCAAGGCACCAGAGCCACAATTGTGGCTCTACTTTGAACGTTGTTTGCAGAAAGCTTAATGAAGTTGGAATTTCAATTTTTTCTGCATAAGGAAGTTGAAAGATAATATTTTTGCATCCAACATTTTATATCCCAGAATTTAAATTTTTTGTTCTAGAAAATATAGTGAGAAAAGCAAGGTATAACATATAACGTGATACACGGTCAAAGTTGTCTTCACAAGTTACATTGTTGTCGGGAACGATGCACAAGTATCTGGCCTACGTCATAGTTTTGTCCGCTTTGATTTATATCTCATAAATCAAAAGTAATTTATAAATAAGTCAAAAATTTTGATGGAAAAATCATGATTTTTGATGAAAAATGTTTATGTTTCCTTATAAAAGCAGATTATTACACTTTTTTCTATTATTTTCAAGTAAATCTGGTAATAAAGTACAACTGTGGACAATTTTGATTGCTTTAATTCACTTTTATAATAATTAAATTTTTTCATGGGATACTTGACGTTGAAAATTTTACTTCCAAAAAAAATATCTGGTCCTAGATACCAATAAATTTTTATTTTAACTGCTATGCATGCACAAAACACTTTCCTAAAAACTGGCTGATCTCACATTTGTATTTTATGTCTTGTTCCGAAATATTTTTTTCGGAAGTGAAACATACGCGAAAAATCCTAATAAATCAACTCCCCGTAATACTGGAACCAAAAATTCGAAAAAAATTAATTATTTTTTTGGAACCGAATCAAAAATTTTTATAATGTGTTTGAAAAGATTGTACGATCGCGTTTTTTGGATGATTTTAGGTATGCTTGAGCCACAATTGTGGCTCTGTGCTCACAAGGGTTAAGGCTTCACATTCAAAAAAAGGACTTCAAGTTGAAATTTTTGACTAAAGTTAAATAAATATTTTTTTGGTGCGAGACAAATAAAATTTTCAATATATTATTTTTTAAAAAATAAATATTTTTTTATTTGGTTTTATTCTGAGTCGAAATAAAATTTCATCAGGCTCAAGATCGGAAACCTGTGAAATATGATTTTTTAATTGGTACCAAATGTCATTTGCTTCAATTTTTCATACTTTATTTTTGAACTTCTGTTTTCAAGTGATATTTTAAAGCTCGTATCAGCATATCACCGAAGCTGAATTGGCCGAAGATACGTATAACGAAACTCTACTTTTGATGACAAATCCTAAATTACGAAAAGGTCAAAGCATTTTCGAAATTTATAAAAATACAGTTGACGACAAAACGAATAAGTTCTCAAATGCTATGAAATGGGAACTTTTGAATGATTTTATCAAAATTTCTGAGCCAAAAGATTGGTGTGATGAACAAAATTTCGAGAAAAATTTCGATTTATTGCTAAAACTACTCAATGAAAAAAGAGTTATGATACCTTTCAGTATAATTCAAAGCAGTAAGTTTTATCACTTATATTTTTGAATATAAACTAGTGTATTGTTTTCCTATTTAACGGTCGAAAGTTGGCCAAAACCTACGGGATTTTGAAAAATCAATCGTCTTTAAGGACAAAACGGCCAAATTTTCAAAGATTATTTGTATTTTCAAAAACCATAATAATGTAGCGTTAACAAATAATTTGATTGTTTGAGGTATTTAAAATACCGTTGTTTCTTGAAACTTAACACAGGTTGGCATCGATACCTATTTTTCGAAAAAATGGACCTCAGAGCAAAAAACGGGTTTGATTGAGAAAAAAAATTCTGGAAAGCCAATAATTTCTTTATTTTCAGTGACGAGATATATCACCCAAACACCAGATAAAGATTCAAGATTAAAAGTTTTTCTCAGGCTAATGGAGAAACATCAGAAAAACGTTAATTTCGTTAGTACGATCGAAAATACGTTAAGCTTAATCGAAATTGAAAAAACGCGCGAAAAACGGATCCAGCAAGCACAGAAAGAAAAAGAAAAGCGGACAGCAGCATCTCTATAACCTATTTATTTACCTCTTCGACAGCGTGAGAATTAATTTATTTCGAGAGATATTTTATTGGCCAAAAACTATTTTTGTCCAAAAATTTTCGTCAAAAAAATTAGAGGATATAAAAAAACAAATATAAAATAAACGAACAATTACACCAAAAAAACTAAACAAAAATAGAATATTTTTTTGCCAGAAATCGTGTATTTATTATTCTTGAAAGCCATATGATTTTTTTTTATCGCCCCTCACCAGGGATCGGATTTTTTGAAAATTTCATCAGATCGGGCGATTTTTTTTAGAAAACCTGCGTTCCGGAAAATTTCGACCCGGAAAAATCTGATGCCCCTGACTCAGGGGCCCTCAGGGTCGATCAACTAAAAAAGAAATATTGGAAGAATGTTTCAATTTAAATTATGTACCCATGTCGTATTTTATCACTACGTCACAAATAGAGAAAGTGACCAATGAAATCACCGGACCTATTCACAGGACCAATGAAATCACAAGATTTCTATTCTTGTGATGTAGTGATAAAATCCGACACATAGGCATCATTTTCGATATTCTGAATCAGAATTTCTGATCTAATTTTTTTTTCAATCTTTCCAAACTATTTTTATCGTTTATTTAACAAGTCGTTATTTTTTTGTTTTCTCTTCTTTTGAAATCTCAGAATAAATACATTTGGTACTTTAACTTTTTTCATAGGTTTTTTGAAGGTAAACTATGTTTGAAAATTTTATAAGAAGCTGTCGTAGCCGCAATAATATCGGACGCACGTATATTTATGGATGTTCAAAAATGATTTTTTGACGATAAAATTTTTGGTATAAAAGTTTTTGACTAAAAAAATACTTTTCATCATTTCTCATGGGTTTTAAAAATTATTTTGTTTTCTAGAATGTCATGACGATAGCCTCGGAATGTATGGTCTGTACCGACCACTTGACCAATGAAGATGCGATATCGGCCTTGCCCTGCGGCCATGTTTTTCATAATAAATGCACAAAAACATGGTTCAAACAGTGCAAAAGTGCACCTGTGTGCCCACTATGTCGAGCCAAGGCACCTCAAGCAAAAGTCATTGATACGCTCTATTTTTGTATTCCCAATACAAGCATTTTAGAATCACCCGGAAAAGATAGGTAAGAGAAAAAAACGATGATTTCAACCAGCATATCCATCACGATCCCCAAGTCCAAAAACTAACTTTTTTCGAAATACAATCGATGAACGAAATATTTCGTAAATTTTTATTTTGTCCACGGTAGCTGTTTTTTGATATGTTCTAGGAAATCATAAATGAAAATGATGTTGGTGTATTTTTTTTTCAAAATTTCACCATGAAAGTGTTCAAAAATGCGAAAAAACCGTGTTTGAAATTGTCTATTATTTTGCTCGGAGTTTTCGAAATAAAATTCAAGAATAATAAATAAAATCTGAGCTAATCGATTTTTGCCGTTCATACCTTAATTTAAAATATAATTAATAATTTTAAGATAATTTTCGAAATGTTGCTTTTAAATAAAATTATAATAATTTATTAATTTAATTTAGATCGCAGCTTTTAAATAAAGTGAGTACCTTGGAAGCGAATTTGCTCCGTGCACAAAGACACAGTCAAGAAACCAGCGAAAAATTGGACAGCCTACGCGAAAAAATAATAAAGTTTGAGGCAGATAAAAAGAAATCGAAGAGTAAAGAACAAGTGACCCACACAAAATTAGGAGTTCTAAAAGCAAAAATTGATTTTTTAAAACAGGAACGAGACGAGTTTGAGTCCAGATGTATAGCAGCGTCTACAAAGCTTAAACGGCTCGAAGACTTGGAGACTGACAGAAGTCTGCTAGACAGAATTGACAAAATGAGAGATGTCAGAAATACGGAAGAAAATAACGACTGGTTACGAGTAAGTCAAAAAATAGTGCTTTCATAAACGCATAATATAAGGTAACAAAAGTAATTAATATCACCCCCGGTGTCGGATTTCATTTATGAAAGAAAAATTCTCGGAAAAAATAATTTCCGGTAAAATTGACATGCTCCGACATTTTTTAACTTGCATTAACCTGCTATTTTGACGCCATAAAGAAAATCAGCTAATAACTTTGAAAATAAAAAATTTCTGTAAACGTGCGGTATCGGGATAATCTGCTTTGAAATTGGATAGGCAAATAATTCTAGAATTATTCCTTTAAAATCCTTATTTAAAAAACTTAAGTTTTTAAAAACTTTTCACGAAATTTGTTCCATGAATACAACTCTTAAAAACTTTTTCGTCAACATTTTGGCTGATTTTCATCCATTTTTATTGTTTTCTCTTGATGAAAAAACCTCTAAAAATGATTATTTTCTGGAAAAACTTTCTAAAGACAAATGTTCATTATTTCTCCAGTTCACGTCCGCGGTGGACTATTATTTTCAATGACATTATTGGTCAAACTCGATTGTTCATCGAGATAAATTTTAAAGAATAAACCAATAAAAAATTAATATTTCTTTTAAAAGGATCGGGGCTTTCTTATTTTGGCTCTCTATCTCCACTATTTGAATTTTGAGATCAAAATGCATCGAAGCAGGCGTTTTGAAACGATAGTTTCCCGTGATATGGCGGCTCCCTAGATATGCAAAACGGTTAAATTTTGTTATGCATTCTGCCCATTCTAGGTTTTCTCCTCCGATGTAATTATTTTTCAACATTTCTTCTAATTCCAGTTGAATTTCTAGCAGGCGTTTCGACCACCTCCCTAATACTAATTTCGACAGTAGTTAAAAAACATTTAGGACTTTCATAGTAAGAAAAATGTAGATGACATGATTAAATATCAACGACTTCTACAGAAAGAATACTCGAAAAGTCAGCAAACTATTACCAGACAAGCATTACAAGTTTCAAAATTAGAAAGAGACCTTCAAAGACAAGAAAAAATTGTAAACAATCATCAAGAAGAATATAAAAAAATGCAGCTCAAATTAACCCAAAGGTCAGCATCTTGTCAAATTATCTTATAATTTGAACCGTATAATATATCACAAAACAGTTTGTTGCATGATGCAACTTGTATTCAACTGAAAACTTAAAATGATGCGGGGAATTTTTTTTTGAATTTTTGTTTTACATCAAAAAAAATTCAGAATTTTAATTCTCAACCAAATTTTTTTTATTCTTTTCGAAATTGCTTGAATCGTTTGCCCAAAAAAATTATTGATTTTTTCCAGTGGTAGAAAAATCACCGGTTCAAGCCCTGAATTACCGGTAAACTGGTGGAGCAAAGTGTTTCCAATCAATTTTCCCCGCATCATTTTTAATTTATAGTTGAATGAAAAAAATTTAGTGATATCTCATATGGTTCGTCCGTGGTGGCACATTCAAATCTGTTGCTGCTAAAAACATTACATAAGGTATATTTTTTAAGGAACCCACCCTTGTCAGCATAATAACTCGAAAGCCATACTATTTCAATCGATGTCAGGCTCTTGTTTTTAGAAATTTTGTTTCACATGCAAAAAAATTTCAAAAAGCCAAGAAAAAACGTAATTAACGGATTTTCGGGTAACGAGATGTCCTTTTAGAGATTTAATTTTTGCCTCAGTTTCTCTCATTGTAGCAGACATGCTGCAAAATTTCACAATTTTCTCAAAAATGAATGTTTTTCTAAATGTTATAAAAAATGACCTTAACCCTTGGAGGCTCCAAAGCCGATTTTTCGGTCCGACTTTTAGCGCTCATTACGGGAAAAGTAAGTGCTGGCCAACTTTCATTGTTCTCAGTCTCGAGATTAAGGCATATGACTTAAACTTTAATAGTATGTAATCACATTTTGAACTTTATTTAACCCTATAGAAAAGTGAAATTTAAAAAATTGTGCCTTCACAACCTACGCGCAATTTTTATTGTGGAGCAAATTGGAGACGTCAGAACAAAAACAATAAAGGACAAAGATTAGGAATTTGATTTCCTAAAAAAGTGACTTCCAGAAATCACCTGCAATTTTCGGTCTTTTAATCTACAAGTGTTTTCCAGCCCAAACGAACCTAACCTAGAATTTATCGAAATCACACTTTTAAAGAAATAAAATTTACTTAGGCCGCCAGGACTAAATTGAAAACTGCAGCAAGTTTCACAGAAAATTATTCTAAAAGTGAATCATTCAGAAAGCAACCTGCAATTTCTGGTATTTAATCGACACAGGGTTTTTTGACAAATAGTCCGGAGCCTCAAAGGAGGTTAAGGGGGTGGTGTTAGTGATTTTTGGGATTTTAGAGGCTTTGTACGGTTCGACAAAATGAAAGACTGAACATTTTTGAAACATACATATGAAGATCCTATCTTGACTCGCGATTTCCATTAGACAGTTTAGTACCACTCCCACCAACCATCTGGTTAACCGCGGTTAAACAAGTGTCCCTCAGCTTTTTTCAAAGAACACAGGGGTCCTACAACTTATATCGGAAAGTTTTTGAGATTTGGTGAGAACTTCGGAAAATAGTCTGAATTTTAGTGAATCGTTCGTTTTTTTTTTTAATTTTGGCCTCAGGGGTCAGCAATCTGGTTGAATGTGCCGAAAATGGGTGTTTTTTCGACGTTTTGATAAAAGGCTTTTCCTGTGGAAATGCAAGAAACGTCATTTTCGGAATGTAGCTAGCCCAAGGGGTTTGAACATCGAATCGGTCGTTTTTTTTTATATTTCCGTCTAATTGGCTGTAAGACAAGTGCGCGAAATCGACGATTTTGAAATGAAAAGTTAGAATTAGAAAATTTAAATGCCACCAAAGATTCCTTGGGTACGGTTTGCTGGAAACGTATTATGTCAACTATAGTCCTGATTTCGAACAGAAACGGTGCTAGAGAATCAAAATAATTTTGATAAAGAACTTAATTTTTTTCTAGAATCCGCTGTGTTCAAATCAGACGATAGTGTCTAATATCGTTTCCAGCAAACCGTACCCAAGAAATTTTTTGATGGCATTTAAATTTTCTAATTCTCACTTTAATATTCAAAATTGTCGATTTCGCGCGCTTTTTTGTCGATTTACAGCCAAGAAGGCGGAAATTCGAAAAAGTACGACCGATTCGATGTTCACCAACCCTTGGGCTTGCTACATTCCGAAAATGACGGCTTTCTTGCATTTCCACGAAAAAGCCTTTTTCAAAACGTAGAAAAACACCCTTTTTTCGGCACATTTAACCAGATTGCTGACCTCTGGGAGGCAAAAACTAAAAAAACAGAACCGATCACTAAATTCAGACAATTTTCCAGATTCTCACCAAATTTCAAAACTTTCCGATATAAGCTGTAGGATCCTTGTTTCTTTGAAAAAAGCTGTGAGACCTCGTGTTTTAATCGCGGTTAACCAATTGGTTTGGGGAGTGGTACTTATTGCCTAATGGAATCGCGAGATCAAAGATAGATCTTCCTTGATGTATTGTATTTCAAAAATATCCAGTCTGCATTTGTCTAATAATGTAGTCTCTGAAATCCTAAAATTCACTAACACCACCCCCTTAAATACGTTTGAATTCTATCATATTTCAAGCTGGAATAAAGTTGACCACCCCGTTAAAACAATGAATTCAGTGAATCAAGTTTGCAAGCTGTTCGCGAAAAAGTGAACTTTATCAAACATGCTGATCCTGACACTACCTCTTTTGGTCGACTTTGTGCCGAATCTCCCTTGTCAGATGACATGCTTGCCCGGGCAAAAAGCCGCAAACGCGAAAGTGCAGAATTTTTAACCCCCTCGATTGCAAAGCGTCGAAAATCCGAGCTTTCGTTCACCAGCGACTTTTCGCCAGATCTTTTTAGTACAACGGCGAATGTATCGGGCTTTAGTGATAATACGCTGTTTGAGGCTGGAATTACCGGCAATAACGAGCACTTTAAATCGCCAGAATTCGCAGTTCCAAAATTTACAACTCCAAAACCTCCAATCTCCAAAACTAGAAGTCGAAATTTAAATCTAGAATCACAAGAAACTTCACAGGAACCAGAAAACTATGAAACGATATCATCAGATGATCCAGCTAGCCCAGTTTTTGGTGGAAGTAGATTATTTCAACGAGTTAAAGTCACGGATCAGCAAATATCTCTTTTCGACAAAATTTTCATTATTCACCAAAACATATTTTTTCACGTGTGCCGAAGAAAACGTCTACGATATAATATCAAAAATCAAATGACCGAATTTTTTCACCGTATGTCCGGTAATGCAAGTGGAAATTAAACGGTTCGTCGAAAACGACACATTCTTCGAAGCCAAATTGGAATATATATGTATTATTTTCCGTTTTTTTTTGTAATTTGACACCTTTTAAGGAGTCAAATGTCAGTTTATTCATTTTTAAGTTCGAGGACCTATGGGCGTGAAAATATAAATACCTGGGTAGCGTTTCAAAAGAAATGTTTGGCACTACAGTATAATGACTTTAATAGGACAGCCTGAAAAGTCAGGGAAGCGACCCAAAAATGCCATAATATATTCAAAATAAAGGTAAATCATTAGAAAAATTTCAAAAATAATATATTTTTTTTCTTTCTCAAAGTAATTTCATGCAATCTTGTAATCACTTTTCGCGCTACTGACTATTTGCAAAACTTTCAAAAAATCTGTTCAAAAACAAAAAAAAATCCTTGAAAATGTTTTAAAAATAAACGAAACTAGTTGGAATAAAAAATGCTAGAATTTTTGCTAAAAAGTCATATTTTAGTGATTTTATAAAAATTTTATTATTTGAAGGACTAAAAAGAAGTTTTTTTTCGCCGAAATGCTGTTGATAGGTCAGGTTGACGGTTTATGCCTGTCCTATTATAGTCATTGTAAGTATAATTTCAGTTCTAAAATTTTTGTCATACGACACTTCTAACGAGGTAACATTACAGTCTTTCAATTGATTTTTAGGAGAGTCAAATAACAAAACAAAAACCAAAGATTTCCAAAAAAGTAATGCCAAAAAATTCGAATGAACAGGATTTTTACCAGTTCGGTTCTGTTGGGGAGTTAACCACAGAAAAAGTTTGAGAAGTCCGGGAATCGAACCCAGATGAATGAAATTATTATTTGGCCGCGTTACCTCTACGCGCAACTGCTCATATGACAGGCTAGAATATGTAGATTATAAAACCTATCGCGCAAACAGTTCAAGTCACTTTATTTTAACATAAGAAAAATGTGTTGTAAATGTACGTAATTTTTTCACTATAAATTTGTATTGATCCCGACGTAAAGTTAAAACTGCTCCTATCAGATCACCTACAAAAATCAGAAATCGTCATGGAGCGTCTCCGTCGCTAGATATATCTCGGATGGTGACCGAAAGTAATTTATTTCGAAAAGAATCGAGAAGAGCTTATAATGGCCTTGGCACAACTTCTAAGAAACAAAGTGGCAAATTGAAAAGTGCAAAAGCAAAAACAAATATCAGAGATTTTTTCAAAAATACAAAGATGGATAAATAACCCCCCTTTTTGACTGTACAAATTTCAAGATTTGATATTTTTTATGATATTTTTATTTTAATAAAATGACACATCTGTGTTATAATAAAGAAAGTGTTTTCAGAAAACGACAAATAAACATTTTCTCAAGTTTTTACTTTCAAATTAATGATACTTTACTCGCCTTGAAAAATGGTCGTGGTCTCGCGGTCATCAAACGATAAGTTTTTCCGCTAGAGGAAGTCAAATTAGTAAATTTGGGTGACTTTCTAAGATCCTTCTATAAATGAAAATCACAAAAATTTACCACTATGGCGACCTTTAGCGGAAAAAAAGTATCGTCAAATGCCCGCGAGACTACCACTTATCATTTTTTGAGGCCAGTTAACTTAAGCAACTGAGTTAATCATTATATCGATCATGATGCCCGAGTAACTTAAATCTCTTATTCCCTATTATTTAAAAAGGCAAATGAGAGATTTTAGTTACTCGGGCATCATGATGGATATAATATTTAAGTCAACTTTAATTTTAGACACTAAATTTAAAGCAACTTTTGAGTGACCACTACCCTCTTAACATCTTGTGAGATGAATAATTCTTCTTTTTTGATTCACTTTTCTGAAATCTGAGTTTTCATATTGCTCAAAAAAGCAGAATTGTACTTTGGTCGTTTTATTTTAACTTGTTTGGATAAATTGGATAGAAGAAAAAAGGTCATTTATTAAAAAAAAAATATTCGAGAAATAAGTTTAATTTGTTTCTGCGCCTGACTGTAAAAAGTGGGCCGAAAAATTTTGACCTCTTAATTTTTTACGTTATCTTTACCTTATTTTATCATTCCAGAATTGTTGTACATTTATCTGCTTTATAGTGTGAGTTTAATTAGTAAAGTCGTGATTTTGGAAGCTTATAATTTTTTAAAACTTTGTCTAGAAAATATCACTGCGCATCCATTCCAATGGCCTCCCTGAAAAAACTTATCCTATATTTATAATAAAATTCATTAAACACGCGAACTAGTCTCTTGAAGAGTTTATTGCAAAAATTGAACAGCATGAAAATAATTTGAATAAATTGAAACTATACGATCGTTGGGACATTCTTCGATGTCTAACCTGTAGTTTAAATCAGCTTGTACACAACTACATGAGAGAGAATTACTCAATTGAAAGTATTTTGGCAACAGAATTTCAGGTCATTGAGCACCAAAAAGGCCACCCTGTACTATTTTATGAACACGAAAAAAAGTTATGATTGCGAAATTTTTAATAGACATGATTTTTTGCGACTGAAATTTTAACTTTTTCGTAACTGCCAAAGACAGTTTTATCGAATTTCGGCTGAAATCTCTTAGAAAAAAAGAATTTTGACAAATTAGAGTTTTCATATTTTCAGAAAACATTTAAGGGGTGCCATAAACTTCGCAGATTGCAGTAAATAATAAGTAAGTTTATTTTCTATGGTTACAGTAAGCAGCTTACTATCGTTTGCTTCGACGATATAAATATTTTCAGCTGATTATAATCATTTTTCATGTATTTTTGCAAAGGTTTGACAATTTCAAAACATTTTTTAAATTTTCCGCATTTTTGGTTCAAACTACGTATTTTCTAACCGCTCAGTCAGATAATAATAATTTAAAATATTAATTTTTACTGAAAATCGATGTTGATTTAATTATTAGGAAAATTATGTTCGTACAGCTAATGAAAATTTACAGCAAAAGTTGTTCACGAGATTATGAACTATTATTCCTGAGATTTTTATGATACTGTTATGTAACAATAAAAAGTTATGAGCCCCGAAAAAAGTCTGGCTGGCCTATACAACCCCCTTGAGGGGGTCGGTGCATTTTGGCAGATTTGCACTTTTTTCATTTTTTTGTCTTCAGGGAACTTTTTGCCACCTCATAATTTTCGAATAAAAAGTATTTCAAATGTAAGTTGCCACTTTTGAGCTCACTTTGTATAATCTGTTTTTTCAGATCGATTATTTTTACTTTATAAATCGTCTTTAAAATAAACACTCTAAAAACGCGCCTTTTGTACTTTAGGTGTCTAAATTACATTAAAATTTATTTTTTCTTGTTTATTAATTAGAAGCTTCAAAAATGGTCTCGATCACCATCGAAAATTTATATAATTTAATTTCATATGATTTCTACGTCAAAATCGAAAATTAAAATTTTAAAAAAGACGAAAAAACACGAAATTTTAGCACATCGAAAGAAATATTTATTTTCATGAGTTAAATTTATTAAATTTTGCGTGGTGAACGAGTCGGCTTACCAATTAGGCAAGTCTCGGTGATTTTTTTTTTTAATTTTTGATTAAAGAGGGCTAAAGTACATTTCGCGCAAACCGTATTTTTCATTCAAAAAAGTATGATTCAGAGTATAAACACGAGCGAAGAACAAACGAGGACATATTTGATAAAGTTAAAGTAGCCATTCCAATATTTTTCAGCTAAGGATTCCATAAAATAAGTTTGAAAGTTTTTGAACAAGAAATGAGGAAAATTTTCGAAATAGTTTCGACCGAATCCCAAAAAATGTGGTATGATTTTTCAAATATCATATAAAAAAATATGTGGTCAACTACGCGAAAAGTTAAAGTGGCCATTTTGAAGGTTTTTTTCGTTGATTGATAAATACTGTAAAAAAAATTTGATGGAAAAATAAGGCATTTTTTTTTATAATGCTCGGAACTTTTTTCAAAATTTCTCATAATTTGAAAAGTTTAATTCGAGCTCAAAATTTTCTTAAAAAGCAATAACTCGAAAATTCTTCGTTACAAAAGTTGCCTGGAGTATGAAAAATTACTTAGGTGTTATATTGAGAAAAATATATAAACCCAGTGAAAAGTTTTTCATCAAGAGCCCATATCCGTATCTGCCTAAATGCACCGACCCCCTTAAGGTCTTCCCGATTTAAATAATCAGTTGATAGAAAAATAAGCTTGTTGAATATTTTTTGTTCCGAATTTCTCAAAATTAGCGTGTTCATAAAAAAGTTGGTAAAACTTGAAAAATAATTGTTGGTGGTCAGTGACCATTTGTCACATTTTTTTTAAATATTGTTAGACAAATGGGTTTAGTTCTGGACTGGTTTGCAGCATCGTTTTCTCCACTCCTCTTATATCATTTAATCCTATTAGAATTCTCAATATTCCAGTGATAAAAATGTCTTCTCGTCTCAAATTATTCCTCTCGGCTTTTCCGATATTTTTGTGTATCATTTTCACCGCAGCATTTGTCAAAAGATAAGATCCCAAGCAGTGTGGCGGGTAATGATTATCCAGTGGAAATTGACCTGGAAGAATATAGAGATCACTATCGAAAATATTTGGGCGAATGTTTTCTTGGACACTTCCTTCTAAGCAAAGAATCGTAGGCACGTTTGGATCCAACTTATTATTGGATGAAAATGCTCTAACAAAAAATTTCTAAGGCTTTTGTTTAGGTCACCCCACCCTAGTCATGACGATTACGGGAAAACCATAGCCTATGGTCCATAGGTGATACCGAGAAACGATTTTTTGCATTCATCTGCCAACTAAAAAGCTCAATGGAGAAATTTAAATAAGTTGATTTGACATCTGGTTCACCGGATATCCTTTTCGGAACATGACTCCATCTCAAAAACGCTTACTATCTCTACAGCGCGTGTTTGAATCCCACTGATGTTGTCTAAGTGATTGTCTTAGTGATTACACACCGATACAATTTAGCGGTTCCATTATCAAGACCTTTGCCTATAATCATATTCAATATGATCACTAGGACAACATTAGTGGGATTCGAACACGCGCTATAGAGATAGTAAGCGTTTTTGAGATGGAGTTCCGTTCCGAAAAGGATATAAACCGGAAAAAAATAAAATTTCGAGAGAATTTTGCGGTTATTTTTTTGTTCTTTTTATGACCAAGAGTTTTGTGCTTCTGAAATTTTTTCGAAAAAAATGTTTTAAAAAACAAATTTCCATTTCAGAAAGTTCAGTTATCCAATTCGAAAAGACGCTAATTAAGAGCTTACGTATTAATTTGAACATACCATCAAGAAATCTTTGGGTCAATTTTTTGATAACCGACGGTCATCTTGACTGTGTTAATAACAACGGGTCAATTATGTACGCTAAGAGTGCTAGAGAGCAAACTTGAGTAAAATATATTCTGCTCTCTAGCACCCTTAGCGTACATAATAGTTGCTATCTTGATAACACGCTCATAAAAAATCGACCTCGGGGGTTCTTCTGGTTTGTCAAATTAATTCAATGACCTTGAATTGACCTTCAACTTTGACCGGCCATTTTGGTTCACCAGGTGCTTGTTGAACTCTGCATAGAAAATTACCTGCGGGAGATAAGCGATTGAGATTTAAGCACTCAATTTTCATGATTCAAGGGACGATGATCACGTGCCTAACAAGTTTTTCTAAAATGTATTCTCATCCGAACTTAATTTCATTTAAATAACGATTGAAGTCATAAGATTTAACAAATCTTCCAGGTCTTAAAATTATAACAAAATCAGTTTTCACTTTCTCGTAACTAAAACAACGAAAAGCGTATTCTATGGCAGCTTTATTTAGGGATGAACATAAAATATCATATATTGAGGTCTGTAATTTAACTCTTAATTTCGGGTAAATTTACTTCTGCTGTATGTTCAGGTTAATCCTGAGCGCAAATATTCTTGAGATTTCCACTGACAATCTTCATATCCAGAATTATTTTTGGGCATACGGTCCCTAGCATCACGAATCGTCTCACCTTGTACGTTAAAAATAGGGACAGCAAATTTTTAATCGCTTCAATCATTTATTTATTCTCTTCCGGCATAAAGATCTATTCTGGGACCCTAATTTGAGCGCGTATGACGGGAAAATTTTGAAAGATCAGACCTTCATTATTTGTTAGTTTATGAGTTTTTTCGTCAGAAATAATTTTGAGAATTACAAAAAAATCATATTTTTGTCAAATTTTTAAGTTTTCGAAATTTTGAGTGTACATAAAAGCATAATAATTTGCATAAAAAATTGAAGGAAATTATGAGCTTGAAATTTCGAGAAGAGCTTTTCTTCACAAAAAAATTTGGTACCTGTGCTCCAAATTAAGTTCTACCAGCGCCTTGGGTAGCAAAATCGCATAACTTTTATAAACTAACAAATTTGGGTATTCCCACAAAAAATCTGAAAATTATGTTTTTACATAGCTAAATGAAGAATACTGGTGTGGTCATAGGAAAATTTTTTTGTCACAATTTTTGAAAATTTCAGACAAAGATTTCCTAGATTACCAAGTTTGAATATTGCACGAGTTTTAGGGATCGTAGGATGACTGTTTAAAAATCACTGAATGGCGTCAAAAAAAAAATTCGAAATTTTCATTTTTTTGAGAATTTTCTGAGTAATTTTCTCAGCAAAACATAAAAACCTAATTTTTGACCAGAACAACTAAAAATATCAAAAAGCTGTAAGCAAATTTTCTTCTCGGCATCATCTAAGCTGCAATTTGATGGTACTTTCGACTTAATCCGACGACTTTTTTTTCAGAGTTTTCACTTCCGGTTTACTAAAGCCGATTCTCTATAATTGAACAAGAAATTTCAAAAATCTAATTTCCCTTAAATAACCAAAACATATTTCTCCTTCTTTTCCGAAATTTGTTCTGCATTCTGAAATCTAACCTAAGAGGAGTAGTAATTTGAAGAGCGAAAACCTTGAAATTATGCGGTTTTTGGCAGTTCTAGAAAATACTAGTACGAAATTCAAAAATCGAATTCCCCTTAATTACGAGCATTATTGTTTCCGTGGTTCATGCCGAGTTTGAGTGAAATCGTATACGAGCTCTAGGAGGAGTAGGAATTTGAAATTTGATTAGGCGTTCTAGAACTCGCGGCATGGTGGTCACCAGGGTCAGCCAAAAATTATTCTGATAAATTATTTTTGTAGATTAAGGAAAGATCTATAAAAAAGCTATTCTTAAAAGTTTCAAAGCAGTTTTGTATAATATTCCGATTAAGTGGAGTACAAAGGTGCATTTTTACGACCGCTACCCTATATTTATTACATGCAAGAAATTATTGAGAAACAAGATGTTTTTTAAGTTTTTAGAGAAATCACTTCGAAAGAAAATAAATGCTTAATCGAAAGTTTAGAACAAAACAAAAAATGACATATCGATGACGGGCCCCTTGGTCATTTTTGCACTTTTTAGCCAAAATTTTAAAATATTACAGCTTCTGAAAACGACTTATCCGATTAAGTTCTTAGATAGCTCAAACTGAGCACAAATATCTAGTTAATAATAACATAAAAAATTGGTCAATTTTTTTTGATTTTTCCGAGATTACTGAAATTGTTTAATTATCAGTTTTTGTCAAACAAATTAGAAAAATGGTATGGACTTTTTGAACCATTTTTCAAATTTATGTTTCTCTAAATATTTTTGCTCAGTTTGAGCTATCTGAGAAATCAATCGGATGAGTCGGTTTCAAAAAGCGAATTATTTAAAAATGTTGGCTTAAAAAGTGCAAAAATGACCAGGGGCCCCGTAAGTGATATAAAACCTGAGATAATTTCCTGAAAACTGATATCCTCAGAATCTTCATTTTATGTTTAGTATTAAGAAGGTCGGTGCATTTTGACAGATACGGATATATGGGCTCTTGATGAAAAACTTTTTACTGAGTTTATATTTTCTTCTCAATATACCACCAAGTTATGTTTTATACTCCAGGCAACTTTTGTAACTACAGAATTTTCGAATAACTGATTTTTAAGAAAATTTTGTGTTCGAATTAAACTTTTCGAATCGACAAATTATGAGAAATTTTGGAAAAGACTTCCGAACATTATGAAAAAATTCCTTATTTTTCGGTTCAAAATTTTCTTTCAATGTTTTTTTCAAATCAACAAATAAACTCTACAAAATGGCTACTTTAACTTTTCGACTAGATGACCTCATATTTTGTATATGCTCTTTGAAAAAATCATTATGACATGGTTGAGTGATTTTTGGTCAAAATAATAAGAAATATTTTTAAAATTTTTTGTCATTTATAGTTCAAAAATTTTCAAACTAAATTTTTTTGGAATTCTTAGCTGAAAATATTGGAATGGCTACTTTCACTATATTTAAATAGCTTTCGTTTTGTTTATTCGCTCTGTTTATACTCTGAATCATTACTTTTTTGAATGAAAATACGGTTTGGGAGAAATCCATCGAAGCTCTATTCAAGAATTCAAAAAAAAATATATTACACCGAGACTTGCTCAATTGGTAAGCCAACCTGTCGACCATTTCAAATTTATTCAATTTAGCTCACGAAAAGAAATATTTGTTTCGATGTGCTAAAATTTCGTTTTTTTTGTCTTTTTTCAAAAATTTAAATTTTCGATTTTGACTTAAAATCGTATAAATTTAAAATAAATAAATTTTCGATCGTCGACAGGACCGTTTTTAAGGCTCCTAATAAATAAAAAAAAAAAAAAATTGTTGTAATTTAGACACCTTCGATAGCAAACGCGCGTTTTTTTAGTGTTTTTTCAAAAGACGATTTTTAAAGTAAAAATAATCAATCTGAAGAAATTCAGAGTATACAAAGTAAGCTGAAAAGTAGCAACTTGTGTTCGAAAAAGTTTTTATCCGAACATTTTAAAGTGGCAAAAAGTTTCCCATCAAGACAAAGAAATTTGAAAAAGTGCAAATCTGTCAAAATGCACCAACCCCCTTAACGTTACATGTATCAATGATATTTGTATGAAATTTTTGGTAGAATCCAAAATAAAAGTGGGATAAATATCTTTTAATATTCGTATAATTTTTTAATCTGATTTTTCGAAAAAAAAAATTGCAAATTCTATAACACCTTGAAATTTAAAGTCGCTTAAATGATAATGGAGGGGTTCAGTACAAAATGTGTGTAAATCCCTGGCTTGATGTACGTAGCTTGTTTCTTGTCGATCATATTTTATCTTTTCATGTGCTTCGATGAAGTCTGCAACAATAACGTCTTTATATGTAAAATCATCTTGAAGCAGTTGGCGAGGAATTTCGAATAATTCATTTTTATTTGCTCGACCCATAATATTAATGCTGAAATTATCACTCTCATTTTTCCAAGGAGTTTCTGGGTACTTTTCGTTGTATTCTTTGGAGGGTTTATTTTTGAAACAATTTACGGTCTGAAATTTCACCCAAAAAACTGTGTTATTTTCATGGGAAAAATTTTGTGAACGTAATCGACAAAACGTTGATGAATTAAGGCCTAAATTTAATAATTGTTGATCATTTTTTGGAATTCTACGACGAAAATTAATACCAAGCAAATCTTGTATTTGATATTTTGTAATTCAACTTTAAGAGTAGAAAAATTAAAACTTTGTACATCGATAAAAATATTTTTTACAACGTTTGGATTTCAAACTTTGAAAAAATAAAAAAAGTGTAANTTACACTTTTTTTATTTTTTCAAAGTTTGAAATCCAAACGTTGTAAAAAATATTTTTATCGATGTACAAAGTTTTAATTTTTCTACTCTCAAAGTTGAATTACAAAATATCAAATACAAGATTTGCTTGGTGTTTTATGATTTTACTAAAAAAAAGCATAAATATTGATCTCATTAACTGAATATTTTGTATATTTCGATAGAAACGGTAAAAATCAGTTGCAAATCTGACTGTTAATGAATCAACTTCAAGCCTATGACTAAATATCTTAGTTTACTTGACTGGGTCACGAAAGCGCGCGCGTGCGTGCGCGAAAAAAAGGTTAAATTTGATAACCTTTTCCTGTAACTCTTAAGCGGTAAAGTTTTCGTTGAAGAATTTCCATTCTAGTTTGCGTGACAAATGTAGTCATGATCTTTTCGGCTTTTGAATTGTTTCTTTTTGGATTACAGGGATTTTCTGGAGTCATATAAAATCCGATATCTACTGGAGATTTATTAGCTCGAGATTTTTCGATGTCGTACTTTTTAGATCCGATATTATCGAAAAAATCCTCTTCAGAAAGTCCATAATCTATAATATGAGAGTTTAAGTACTAGTATATTATTTTGAAAAACCTCTCTGGAAATTAATATAATAATTTTTTGTGATTCCTTGGAAAAATTACGAAAATTTTCCTTATTTCTAGTTCAAACTTGATGAACTTTAGAGCAGGGGCCGGCAGACCGACGTGAAAAAACCTGATCGGATTGACCAGAAAAAAAAACTTGATCGGATTGAGGAGTTTAAAAAACTTGATCGGATTGGATCGGATCAAAAAAGTCGATCCAATCCGATCTGATTCTGCCGACCTCTGCTTTATAGTCTGAAGTTTATAATATTGTTTGTTCCTAAACGAACGAATACATTTTGTGAGTACTATTGACTTATTTGTGCATTTTGTAAACCGCGGACAAAGTTGAGCCCAAAAAGTGTCTTTGGCGCCTTTGTGGATTTTTTATCTTAAGGGTATCCCTGTTCCTACATTTTTTGCAGTTATTATGTCATAAAAATGCACCAAATCAATTGTTTATGTTTTGAACGCATAAAACAACCCAAATGACAACAAAAATTTTTTCGAAAATTTTGCGTTTTTTTATTTTTTTCTAAGTATTTTTCTCAAAATTATGTTCAAAAATAACGTTTGTGTCAATTTGACCACTAAAACTTCAAAATATCGGGTTGACGTAAACCAACTTTCTCTTCAGTGTTTTCCCAGCTTTTTTTTGAGCCTACTTTTGAAAAAAACGAAGCACTTTTTTTGTTCTGAAATTTTTTAACGTGACCTTGAAAAATTCATATTTTGAGTTTGGGGTCGAAATTGCAAAAAACGTCACTGTAAAGTTTAAATTTGTTTTGAACTAGCTTTTGCAAAATTTTGAGCTAATTTGCAAAATTAACCTGGGAGGAGATAGATTTTTCGAGACGTAATGTCAAAAAAACGGTGGTTTTTTGCATGTTCTAGAAAAAATATAGCACTTATCAACAAAAACGCCACTGTAAAGTTTTGAATAGTAATTATACAGTTTATGTTAAAATTTAGGTTTATTTCAAAATAAAACCTGAGAGGAGATAGATTTTCCGTTTTGGCTTAGGTCTCCCTGTATCGCTTATGTGTCTGGGAGTGTAAGCATACAAAAAAGATTTGACACCTTTCTGACGCAAGCTGAAGGCTAGTTCTACAAACTGGCTAATCTGAATTATATCTTCGGGGCCTTGTTTGGCTAATATTTTATCGAGAACATGTCAAATTAGGAGCAGGGATACCCTTAATACCCATTTGTCTCCTTTTTATTAACTTACACGTATAATCTATCCCTTTAAAAGCCTCCACAAGGGTTAACTAGCTACAATCCTGTACAGGACCCGTATTTTGTATGAAACTTTAACTCCTACTAACATAACTTTACTAACATAACTTTAATAGTACTAACATAATTAAGAATTCCGCAGCCCGTTTTGAGAAATTTTGCCTCAAATTAAACCTTCGGTCAAGTCTTAATTTTCAGCATGTACTAAAAACAGACCAAAATTTAAAAAAAAAAGTTTCAAACACTGGTTTTCCGGTTAACTGGTTCGAAAAATAATGAAAAATGGTTAGTGAAAACAAATTAAAAATGATTTTTGATCGATTTTTTTTCTTTCAATTCAGTTTAGATACAGGAAAAAAATTTACCTTTGACAAAACTTTAATTTTTTTGACTTGATATTATGAAATTTTTTTTTCCTGAAGACATCTGTTTCAAAATTATATACTATTCTTGTTCACGAACTCTGATTTGAAAATATTTATTATGTCTGAATTTATACATTTAAAATATTAATTATACTTTTAAAAGAACTGAAATCGTACGTCTAGACGCGTCTTATCTGTGACATTATTTGATTTGTATAAAGTAAGCCTTGCTTCCAGTGATAGCGAGCTAATAAACAATACATAGATACACATCTAAAGGATATATTCGCACATAAAGTACCAAATTATATTGCACTTATTTTGAAGGGGACATGAGAGGGTACTGAAACTGGCAAAAAATCGCTATAAATCAACTTATACCTGACAAATAACCAGTTTTCGATTTTTTTTACGGCATTGTAAATTTTTGGGAATTTTAGTATACATGGCCAAAATCGTTTAACTGATGGAGCTTTAACTTGATTTTGGGCTAAATTTTCACGGAATTGTTCCTAAACATAAACATCTTTTGTCATTTTTCACTTACAATATTCGATTGGATTTACATCTGGTTCTATATAATTTTCATTTGTCATAGTCAAAAACTTGTTCTCTATTTCTTCATCGAAGAATTTTTGGAATCGATTTATATCCGCAGGTAAAGTTTTATGCATCATGTTGAATCCAACCATTACAGAATAATTTCTTTCGAGTGGATGTTCTGGGTACTGCATCTGAAATTGTTATATTATTTAAAGGGGTGGGCAACTCTATTCGAGATAAAAATGTGAAAAAGTATTTCATTTTCGGATGACATTTCGACTCCAAGGCACGTCCAGAAAAAAAGTTAAGGCCTTTTTTCAAATCCACTTTTGATAAATTTTGAAACTTTTGCAATATATTAGAAAATATTAAATTTTTTTAAAGATGAGCATAGACTTTATATGTTTGCCAATCGAATGGTTTTCTTATACTTAAGCTTTAATAAAATTTATATTTATACTACAGCGGGGTGCGGCGTATAGTTATACGCGTATAGTTGAGAACCCGAGATTAAAAAACCTACGTAAGCTCTCGCAAAAACCTACGGCTTTTGAAAAATAATTATTATTTCGTGCTCTGCGGTGCGGCGTATATTACTAGGAAAAAGATAGGGCCTTTTTATTCAAAAAACGTTCCTAAAGGCAAAAGTATGAGAGGGACGTTTTTCAAGCCAGATTTTCAGACAAAAGATCCTCGCTGTCGGGGCGCACAATGAAAAATACATTTTTATTAAAAAACATGATTAAGATTGACCATATGAACTGCGGCATTTCATACAAGTTATTGAAAAACATGTTTTCAAGTCAATACATATCAATGTGTACAATCTTTAAGAAAGATTGAAACGAAAATTAATGTTAAAATCTCCCAAAAAATTCTATCAGACCACCCCTTAACTCAATTACATGAAAACTCTAGATACTGTTTAAATACTGACAAATCAGCAGATGTGTACTTATTTTTTTTTTGCTTCGAAATCTTCTTTGAATTCATGTTTTTTTATTTTACTCTTATTCATATTCTCGCATGAAATATCCAAATTATATAACATACACTAATAAATTCTAGTCTAGAAATATATGTAAAATTAACTTAAATCACAGCAAAGAATCTCTTTCTTAAGACCAATTTTAACCGCAATTTTTAAACTTCTAGATAGTTGTAATAAATTGACACAAGAATCAGAGCACAACATTTTCCCAGAAGTACGCGTTTTTATAGAATAGAAAGTACAGCGTATTTAGAATTTACGCGTATTATCCGGGTTTTTGGGCGACGAACTTTCTAACTATACGCCGCACCCCGCTGTAATTTTCTAAATGCTCTAACACATTTTTTATCACACTATGAAAAAACATCTAAGATTAGTCTGGCGATTCGCGTTCGCGTTTGACCCGAGTTCGACCATAGAGAGACCAGGAAATAGCGACGTTCACCAATAAGGGCCTCGCAAAAAAAATCGAACACGATCTCGAATCGCCAGGCCTAGAGATTTAAATCTTAGCTATAGGCTATAGCATATCCCTTATTCACACTTTTGTAAATATCCCGGCCCTGGTTAGGAAACGTAGTGTGTTTTTAAGTAGTAGGGCCGGGATATTTACAAAAATGTGAATAGGGGATATAATACAGCAAATTAAGTTTCTTCTGCAACTGTTATATAATAAAAAAAATGTGTTTTATGAAAATCTTATTAAAAAAATAATAAAAACGATTTTTAACCAGTAAATTTTAAATACTTAAAAAAACAATATTGAAAATCTTGTGAGGCTCCACGTATCAATTTCCAAATTTAACAGATCTTCAACTTACATAAGCATGATGTGCAACTCTGTTTAGCGCTTTATATCCCAAACCCAGTTGATATTGATTTTCAGATTTTTTGATATCATGCGTTCTCAATTTGATAACATCGTTTGTTTCAAGTTTTTTTAAAGATTTTTTAAAATTTTCTTCTGATATCTTCCAATTTGTGTCGTCGAGAATAAAAACATATTCAAAATCAAAAACTTTTTCAAAAAATAAGTTTGAAGTGATTCCAAATGAGAGCAATAATCCAAAAGGCATTGTGTTTCCCCATGGATCGTAGGCCATATCATAGATTTAATTGGGATAAAATCAGAAATATCGATATAACGAACCCAAAACTTGTTCCGATTAGGCTGAAATTATCGAGATTTTTACAAATGCGTAGAAAATGCGATTCGAACTGAACACTTTTTTGATATTTTCGAAATTGCTGCTTGCTCGATCTTAAATTCATAAAAAAATGCTAAGAATTGATACCAGCATGAACGCCAGCAATCCTGGAAATAACTGTAGATAGTATAGCGGAAGGGCTGGCAAAAGTTTGGTGGTGCTTGAAAAAGATGTATTTAACTCCCGAATAATTGCACTTTTCTCAGAGGGCACGTAACGTGCCGCACGTTAATCCGCCAAAAAATTATCCGCCAAAAAAAAAAATTTTGAATCGGAATTCATTCGGCATTTGAAAATGACTCATCTGATTTAGTTTCTAGATAGCTCAAACTGAGCACAAATATCTAGTGAATAATAACATAAAAAATAATTGGTTAGAATCGAATAATTTTTTAATTTTTTCTCTGAGATAATTGAAATTATTTAATTATAATTCAATAATTTCAGTTATCTCAGAAAAAAATTAAGAAATAATTTGATTCGGACCATTTTTTTATGTTATTATTCAATAGAGATTTGTGTTCAGTTTGAGCTATCTAAAAACTAACTCAGATAAGTCATTTTCAAATGCCGAATGAATTCCGATTCAAAATTAATTTTTTGGCGGATTAACGTGCCCTCCTTTTCTCAAGCGCCACACAACTTTTGCAGGTAATTAAAAAAGATAGATAATTTTATTTGTTTGAATATTAATTATTAAAAAAGTTATTAAAAAATTCAGTCACTTTATCTTAACCAAATAAAAAAAAATTGAAAATTGGACGTCAATTCATCCGCCGAATGTTTGGTTATAATTTATAACTTATAAAGAATATTCAAAAGAAAAAACTTCGAGTGAACTAATTCACTTAAATTAAAATTTGAATACATTTTATAATTTAATATTTGAATGTACATCTTCTTGAATGTATATCTTCTTATATCTATTACGGTACTTGCTGGGCCTTTCATGCTACTTTTTTGGCCAAAAGTTTTATATAATTCGGCTTTTAAAAACGACTTATCCGAATAGGTTGTCAGATAGCTCAAACTGAGCACAAATATCTAGTGAATAATAAAATAAAATAAAGTGTGTCCGAATCGGACAATTCTTTGATTTTTTTCTGAGATTACTGAAATTGTTTAGTTATCAGTTTTTTTTAATTGTAAAAAATGGTTTGATTCTTCTATTTTTTTGTTAATTTATTTTTCTCTGTGAATATTTGTGCTCAGTTTGAGCTATCTAAGATTTTAATCGGATGAGTCGTTTTCAAACGCCAAATTGAACAAAAATGTTAGCTGAAAAAGTGGCATAAAAGATCCGCATAAAATCAATTATTAGTGAGTTAATTACACGCTTTTTACACCCAACTTTTGTCTGCCCTTCGCCATACTACTACTGTATATTTGTTAATCTGAAATTAAAAAAAATTTTATTCGAAATTTGACCTAACTGATGAGATATTTGAACTTTTTAGGTACCTTTATTATTGATTTAACTCGTAGACTCGATTTTGGCCAACGCGTCGCCATACACCATTTAATCGCATTTTACGACGCTTAATCATTGATGACAAGATCAGTTATAAAGTTATCGATAAACTTTGAAACAAAATGACGTTTGTGCGTTTTTTTTTTGAAAATTTTTACTGTATTACAGTACTTATTTTTGCAAAATTTTTTTAAATCACAAAATTAAACCTTTCATCGTGATCAATAAAAAATTCTAAGACATTTTTTCCATTACATCATAGCCCGAAAATGATCACGTGACCGTATATTCAAAAAATAAGGTCGGCAAAAATAGTACTGTTTTTTTCAAAAATTGCTTAAATCACATTTTGAAAAAAGTGAAAAGGTTGTTTAGTAGTTTTAAAGACTTTTTTTCCATTACACCAAAGTTCAAAAACGATCACGTGACCTTCAAATTAGGAAATAAGGTTTTGGTGAAAGTAAACAAATAGTGATCAAATTACGCCGAAAATTTTTTTTGGCCAATAAACACCTAATTTAAGAGTTTTGAACATAAAAATATTTTCCAAACACGTCACTTGATCTTATTTTTCGAGAAAACAGGATTTATCTATGACATATTTCAAACCTTATTTTTGAATTATTTCGTCACCTGATTTTATTCGGACTATGGTGTAATAAGAAAAAAGTCTTAAAAAAACCTCAACTTCATCCCAAAGTTATTTGTTTGTAATTTGAGAACTTTTTCAAATTACCGTATATCACTACTATGTTTTTTTCAAAAAGTACTCAAATTATCTCGAAGACCCCTTGAAAGAATCGTTAAAACTTTTTAAGACTTCTATTCCATTACAAGATAGCCCGAAAATTATCACGTGACCGTATATTCATTTTTATCCCGATCTCTTATTATCAATAATTGATTAATCAATAATTACCGATTGAGTTTTTTTTAATTTCAAGATTTCTGTTTGTATTATTTGTGAAAATTGGCTTCCGGTTAAAATAGAGCATTTCTAGAAGTCAAAACTTCCNAACCAACGCACAAACCGTCCATTTTGTTTCATAAGTTTATCGATACCTTTATAACTGATCTTGTCCATCAATGATTAAGCGTCGTAAAAATGCGATTAAAGATTGGTGGTGAAAATTGGCTTCCGGTTAAAATAGAGCATTTCTAGAAGTCAAAACTTCCAGAACACTGATTACATAAGAATCAGTGAGGAGATCATGCGTAGGCGTGTGTCTCTCTCTCTCTCTTTCGCATCACGAGAAATAAGATTACAAAATAATTTAAGAGTCATTATACTATAGAATTTTGTAAAAAACATATAATTATTTTTAGACCGAGCGATAGAAAATTAGTTTAAGTTTTATTTGAGGTAATTGCAAATATAAATTAAGGTTTAATTTCATCTTATTATTGCACTTTTTTCTGTAACTATAGGTAATTTTCGCAACTTTTTGTTTTCTTATCCTCATTAAATGCCTTTAAATTCGTTTAAAATTTTATTTTGTTTTTTCATTTGTATAGCAAATTGTTAAGCTCGCCAATGAGAGACTTTTAAAATTTTAAAAAGTGTTTAGTTCGAATCTCATTTTACCCACATTTGTGAAAATATCCAAAATTTGAGTTTAATTGGCGACGTAGGATTCTCAGACGTGCCGATTTGTAATGTTTTTTTAAATCAAAAAAAATATTTTTGAAAATTTCGTGATTTTTTTGATTTAATACCGAACCGCATTTTAAGTGGTAGTAAAAATATACAAAAGTTTATCCCTGTTACTGAGTGCCCTGCTGTCTCTGAAATGTCGATCTCTTCCAGTTTTTTGCCAAACTCTATTTTCCCTGTCTGTGATGAAAAATTTAAAGTTTATTTCAATATTTTCTATTTCTCTGTCCAATTCGTGGAAATGATTTCTTATCAGTGATTTTTTGATCATTTTTTTCTCTGCACAATGATTATCTACTGTCACTTTTTCTTTTGGGGCACAAATGTCCAAAAATTGAATGGCAATCATCACTTTTTTCGGCTTCATAATTTCTGGACTCTTTAAATAATTGGTCAGTGGAAGATTGCATTTTTCGCGGTCGAATTTTACACTATTTTTTAAAAGTTCTATATTTTCATGCCATAAATAACCAAAAATTAGGGTTATTACCCAACCGGTTAGTGAAAATGCGTGACGTTTAATCATAGTTTTTTTTGTATAAATAAAATTATAAAATGTGGCAAATTATCAAAATAAAGAATATGTTTCTATAATCTTTCGATTTTGCCCTGGGCGAGGTTGTGACACGACCGTCATATCTCACGGTATACGTACATTACAGAAATAGCAATAACGAGGCCTCCTGGAGATTTTTTGCCATTAATCTAGATATTTTTGCCATTAAACTAGATATGTTCCTTTACAAAAGGGGACTATGAGTGAAAATTGCTGGAAAGTTGGAGGAAAATGAATATTTTAAAAACTATTTTTTTAACTTAAATATATTTTTAATACTTAATTATACTTAATTTTAATTTTAGAAAATTTTCCTGAGCACGTCTGTGCGACTTAGAGCTCATAATCTCATGTACATATTCATAAAAATAATACTTAAATAATCTGGGATCCATCGCCTTGGAAGCGCTTTTTCTCACCCACGCAAAGAGCATTTCATTATGAAATTTTCATAGCATATTTCACGCAAAACTAATCCACACAAGACGATGAATATTTGATCAGTAATGTCATAGAATTTCCGAAAACCAAACGAAATAATTCAATTATTTTCACTAAAAAAAAGAATGCAGCAAAAAAGGCAAATATGCAGGAAAAATTCCTGAGGCCAAATTTTGCTCTGGTCGTTCTGGTACTTTGACGTCTTAATGGTTTTAAACGTTGCATAAAAAGTACGGTCAACTCGGTGCGCAGCGATCCGCTGCGCAAGCTATTACTCATCGTCTCCTATCATTTTGTAAGGAAAGCAAAATCACAGCCAATCAGGGACGCGTATTCAACCAACGCTATTAGCGGTGAGCTCCGAGTGGGGAGTTAAACAAAATTAATTGGATAGGGAAAAATTCTAGAATCAAAATTTTCAAAAATTGTTCTTTGAAATATGTCTTCAATCGTAAAATTGAAAAACTTTCAGTTTTTGACTAATATTTATTCATTTTGATAAAAATGAATTATGTTGCCGAAAGTAAAAAAAAAAATTTCCAATTTCATTTTCACGGCATTTTAATTTTTGAAATTTAAGTCTAGATAGCTTAAAACGTTTAATTGACAGAGATACTTTATTTTGAGCACAATTTTTCAGGAAATGTTCCTACACATTCAAGGTTTGTCTGTTTTTCAGATATTACTCCCTGTTCTTTTGATAAAAATATTATTTAGTTTGGGTTGTGTTACAGCAAAATGGTCGTACCCCAAAAGATTTGACAACTTTTTGACAGCGATATATTACGAACTTATGGTCATTGATGGTTATTCCAAATTGTTTGGTCGTCCTAAATCAGCAAGTCAAAATAATTCGATTTTTCGAGTACACTATTTTCGGGTCCCAAAAATAAGATATGGTTACAAAATTTGAAATATTGTTTTGGAGTTAAATTTTACACTTAATCAAATGAGCCAACTTTCGATCGTAAATAAAGAACAACACTTTGAATTGTCATAAAAAACAAATCCACCCAATTGTTGCACCAAAAACAAATTGTCTTCAAAATTTCCAGTGTTTCCATAGTAATTAAGTTTTCAAGTGAACCTTGTTATCGAGTACAGTCCCTGATCCCTCTTAAAATGCTGTACCTAATTTTTTGCTTAGTAAGTCTATCCACAACTTTACTCAATGAATATCAAATTATTATATCAATAACGAGGTCCTCTGGTCATTTTTGCCACTTTTTCGGCCAAAATTTGTATTAAATTTGGCTTTTAAAAACAACTCATCCGATTGAGTGCTGAGATATCTCAAACTGACCACAAATATTTTGAGAAAAATTAACTAATCTGATTCGGACCATTGTTTCCAATTATTTTAAACAAAAACCGATAATTAAAAAAATCAGTAATCTCGGAAAAAATAACAAAAAATGGTCCAATTCGGACCAATTGTTTTTATTTTATTATCAACTTACTTAATTTAACTAGATGTTTGTGCTCAGTTTGAGCTGTCTAAGAACTTAATCGGATTAGTTTTTTTAAACGCCGAATTAATAAAAATTTTGGCTGGAAAAGTGGCAAAAATGACCAAAAAAGTTCGTATGATACCGGTTTGATATCGGATTTAATAAGGACATGTTTAAGGAGGTTCTGCATGTCAATTTGCACGCACAAATAAAGTTTCTTTTTTTTTGATAAATTTAATATAAAATTATATGTGATGGGTCAAATCGAGGACAACCATCGACAAAATCACTACCTCAAATAAGACAATAATAACAACTCTTTATTAACCGACGTTAAAGTCTATTTTTTGAGTTTATCCAAAATTTCGCGTATTAAAGAATATTTAATAAAAATTCATAAAATGAACAATGAATTCTCTGTGAGAAAAACACTGATATTGAAAAAGTGTATCTTAAACTGCTCCCCCTTATTGAAGGAAAATCGGCCTTCATTATTTCCTATGTAATTACCACGCTACTTTTCATAATACAGCAGTGGCGGCAGTATTTTGTGATAAAAGAATGAACACAAATTGACACAAATTCCATACCGTCGTTTGTAAGCATTTTATTCGCTTAATATTTTCGCTTTCAGTAAAAATCATTTTTAATGATAAAGAGATTTTTGCCACTGTTTACGAGAAGTTCTTTTTTTTTTTTTTTCATTTTTAACGAATCACCTGAACGTAAACTAATTATCTTTACCGTCGTTTGGTCGACTGTTAGTTTCCGTGTTATTTTTGAAATTTCAACTATTCGCTATATTACCCTGCTCGAGTTTTGACTGTCTGGGCAAAAAATTGTTTGCATTTTTTAAAACTCGTTTCGTAATACGATTTTACGAATTTGTTTACTTATTGACGAAAATAATCTGGGCTTTTAAAAATTTTATACAGTGTTTACAGAACAATATATTCTTTTCAATTTCATGTTTGATCATTTTAATTCACAAAAGTTACAGACTGTTGAAAAGTGGTTACAACATAACCAGCAATACAGCAATTTACATTCAGAACCCCCTTAATGTTAAAGAAAAAAATTATTTTTTAAAAAATAATTCACTTCTAAATTAAAATTAATCTTGGCTGATACTTTTTTGATTTCGGTTGAATCGGGGTTTCAAAATAATATTTAACATTTTCGTGACGCAAATTGCGTCCCATGCTGAACAAGATTAAATTTGCCTAATCTTATTTTTGGCCGACACTACGCTCTTGAATGAGTGCCGTTTTTTTCTTTAGTGAATTACACGGTATAAATTATACCTCGATAATCGGACATATATTCGACAATATTGACTACTATTTTTTTTATTTATTTCGCTTTATTTTTTTGAAAAATGTGGAGCTAATAGTTAAAAGTTTAACTTAAAACTATAATAGTTCGGCGGGAAGTTTTTGATTGCACCTGAATCTCCATTTGCCTTCAAAATGCAGTTGATTTGACTATGCTTTTTGAACAAAAATAACGATATCTTAGATCAGTGCTGTGTCAAGGAAAAAACAGGTTCCGGTGATACAAAGAGTTTTCTTAGCATTTAATTATCTGTCGTTTGACACTTGTCTCGAGAAAGTAGATCATTTGAGGCGTTTGTTTTTTGGTCGACAATCTATTTGACTTAAATATAGTGGACATGAAAATTCTAAAACTAAGTAGAATGGGCAAAATATCACATTTGAAACTAACGCAATTAATTTAGTAAATGCCAAATTATAATCGAAAATCTTCAAACTACAGCATGTCACATTTTTGCTTGCGATCTTAGTTTTTTACTAAAGCTCAACTACGCCAATGAAAATGTTTTAATTTAAAAACACGAATGTGTTCAACAAATTTAAATTCTCGATAACCAATAAACGGTGTCTATCAGTTCCGAGCAAAGAACGGGATTGAGGGTTTGTAAAATTTTTATTGGCAGCGAAATAATACGAATAAAACATTGCTCGATGATATTTTTGGAAACGCTAGCACAATCAGAATTACTGTACGCAACAATAATCACTTTACTCACCAAAAATAACTGGAAATCGGTAAAATTCATGCTAGATCACTGTCAAAAACATCGAAAGTGCTTTTCTATTGCGAAAAAAAAATAATTAAATTTTATTGAAAGACAACTTTTGATTGATCAAAGCAAGAATAACTCCAAAGTACAATTTTCATGTGTGATATTTAAGAAACTAAGAATTCTTCTCAAATAACCATGACTCTGAAATGCTGGAGAAAAAATTATGAAAATGGTTGTTTTGAAAAATACCGTCGGGTAAAAAATTCTTTACAAGATAGCTTAAGGGGATTGTGGGTACTTCCAGCAATGTGATGGGGGAAAATAAGCCGTTTTTAAAACTCAAATATCTTTTGTGAGAATTAAGTGAACGTTTATTTTTCCAATTGTATATTGTAGTCCGTAACCTTGAGAAGTCAAACAATGATTCATTTTTAGAAAATATTATCACATCAACCTTTAAATGCATAAAACCTAATTGCTGGTATTTCTTTCAATTGAAGTATACCGTCATATCCACGTATTCAAAAATCACATAATGCCTATATTATTGGTCAGAAAAATTCTCTACAATCGCAACTAGAAATATTTTATAAATTCATATTAATTTCGTCGAAAATTATTTTTGAAAATTCCTTGCTATAGTTAAATATAGGCAAAATGTACATTATTTTACAAAAAAAGTATAACTCACGAACGGTACATGCGATTTTTTTTCCGTTTTTTATAAATCATTCTCGATTATCTTATTAAACTTTTTGACTAAAAATTTTTTTATAATTTTTTTCATATTTCTCGCAATCACTATTTTATGCTGATTAAATGCGCGCCATTATTACATTGATTAACTCGTAGACTCGATTTCCGGCAAGTAGTGACCATTCACCATTAAATCGCATTTAACGACGCTTAAGGGGGTTGTGGGTGTAGAATGTTGGAATTGCTGGGGAAAATAGCTCTCTCCTCCAGCTGGACTGGAAGGGTTGATAACGGGCAGATAAGAATAAATAAGAAAAAAAATACGGGAGACTAAAACCTTCTCTATCACCTGCATGTAACTTTTTATGATTCTGGTGAAGGATGGCTCACCGGTACCGCAGTAAAAAACTGGTAAAAATATGTTCTCAATTCACACAAAAATCGGAATAAGTCGGTCAATTTTGTTTNAATTTACTTGATAATTTTGATGAAAACATATAATAATTGTTAAATGGAACTAGAGAAAACCCTTTGAAGTTAACTTAACAGAAGTTCAAAATATAAATAAACGTTTAAATTCGTATGATTATTGCACTGTTGCCCGTCACTGGGGTACATTTTCGCGAATTTTTTTTTCTCATCCCCATTAAATGCCTTTTTGTTCATCGGAATTTTTTTATTTTTATTTTAATTTTATTGCAAATTGGCTGAATATTATTTTAAGCTATTGAAAAATGTATGTTGATAATGAAACTTTGCTTATATGGCTCGATCTATAGAATGGTCACTAGTTGCCGGAAATCGAGTCTGGGTACAGATTCATGTCTAAAGTCTACGAGTTAAGCTGAAAATTGAAATATTGAAAAAGGGTCAAAAATTGTAACAATTATAATATTGAAACACTTTTATTTAGTGTAATTTTTTGCTGTGATTGTTATTTTTTGTAATTTGAGACTATCCAATGTGTGGAATTGTAAATAAATAAATTATTTTTGCAAGCAAATCCGATGTTCTAGAACTAGTTATTCGATAGGAAAAAGTTTTTTTTTCGCTTGCAATCAATTTCTTATGTGCTGGATGGTCGGAAACAAGAAAAATAATACCGAATTTGAGACCGTGGTTGAAAATAACTACTGCACCCACAATCCCCTTAAAAACATCGATACCAATTTTTGAGTTTTGAAATTTCTTATTTCAAATCGTCCAAAAAATGTAGGCACCGGGTGGCCTGGCACCCTCAACCTCCTTAATAAATCGCAAGCTAAAATGTGACATGCTGTATGTGACATACTGTATGTCACTAGAAATTTTTTTTTGGAAATTTCATTTTTCACACAAACCCCTGAAATGAACTCAAATAATCTTTTAAAACGATGGCATATTAATTTTTGTTCGAACAGTGTTTAAATGACTTTTTTAATTTTATTTTCATAACCAAGAAATATTCAAGAAATTCAATGTAGCATGTATTCATCTATTTTATCCCATAAATCACATTTCTTTCGTTTTGGGTCTTTTGATATTTTTGAAAATGAATTGTCTCCAACTTTAAAAAACGCTCCATTATTTTTTCCAGTGTAAGGCACCCACTTGATTTTATTCATTCCAAAATTTGATAATCCATTGCTAGGACTGTTTTTCCAATCTAAATAATTAAATTTATGTGGGTAACCAACGCGTTTAAAATTTCAGTTTCATTTACTTAAAATGGGTTCTTTTCCCGGATTTTAGATATCGAAAATTCGGGAAGATGACCCATTTTTAGTAAATGATACTGAAATTTTAGCTTCATTTACTAAAAATGGGCCCTCTTCACGGATCTAAGGGATTGATGGGTTATATTCGTTTTACATTTTGTATTATCTTACCGGTCGTTATACTGGTTTGAAAACCCGGTTTTGCGCCCATATATTCGTTTCATTTTATTAAGCGATGAAATGATTTTTTTTTCACGCCAACTTTTAAGGAGGTTCCCAACGGAGTTTTAGGGTTTTTCAACTTGGTACTACGGGAAAACGGCTGAAGTTATAGACTTGATGTTTTGACCACTGATAAAACGAAATTTCCTCTGTTGATTTTTTGTAATTTTGAGGTGCCTTGAATATTTTAACCTACGCAAAAAAACATCGATTGAAAACGAAAAATTTCAGCATTTGCGACAAGTGGGTGTTTTGAGCTAACTGAAAGCATAAAAAAGTATTCTTAGTTACAGACCAATATTCTAACACGTTATGACCTATTTCAAGTTTAGTCAGATCCGAAAAAAAACTTTTTCAAAACTCTAGAATTTGTGAGAAAAATCGATAATTTTTTACAGGTGTTTAGGCTAGAAAGTTCGTTTGAGATAAGACTAATCAAAAGTTTTACATTTTTTCGGTTTCACCAAGTCTTATTAACAATTCACGGCATTAATTTTAATTTAGTTCGATTTTTGATATCTTGTTACCCTCGTTTTGATTTCTAGAGGATTCAAAGTTCAAATATGTGAGGAAAAGATTTTGCAAGTAAATTCGTATAAATTAGGGTTAATGGGATGAATTCCTGTACTTCAACGTAAAAACGTACTAAGATTTGCTTCTGAACAAATAATTAATATAGTGAAAGCAATTCTGACCTAATTCTTTAGATAACAATTGTTATGCTGATCTGTACAAATCAAATAAGCCGTGAGTCATTCACCTGCCACCTTTTGTTTCCGGCACTCTCGCTTACAAATAATAAAAGGCGGTCACCAATACTCAATTTAAAGTGGGTTCGGTAATTAATTCTGGAAAATAAGCTGACACAGACGAATATCCACCTAGACCAGGCAATTCCACAGTCACATTATAATAAGCGGAGAAAAACCTCAGACTTCTCACCCATCAGGCGGCAGACGTCTCCTTTTTAGTACCATATGCGCCTAAAAATGGTTGTGAGAAACGCAGATGGTTTTTCAAGACAGTTATGAAAGGAAGTGATTCATGTCACAGTGTTGGACTCCAGCCACTGCGAGAGTATATTATTATATTATCTTAGCCTCGTTCAACTTGACTGTTTTTGGTACTATTATTAATATATTATAGACTAAATTTAAATAATATATATTTAGTCATATTACTAATATAATTTTAAAGAATTTTTCCATTCAATTCAATAGGTGGCACTGGTATCGCGTTTTGCTAAAAAGAAGCAATTCTCAGAAAGTAATGTACCAAAAAGTTATGAAAAGCGATTTTAAATATCTCGAATCATGTTTTCTATGCGAGACGTCAAAGTTATCGATATTGTCTGGAAACCCCAGATTTCTCCATCTTTAATTCATTTTATTTTTCCGTATATTTCTCATTTTCTTCACGTCGTTCTTCTCCTTAGTCAACTTGAACATTATATAACAATGTGAACTAATGAAACAAATTATATAATTCTGATAATGGCATTCGAATCTTGTTGAATTTTCTTTGTCAAAATATTTTTTTGGGAAAATTAAGCTTCTATCATGTCTAGATCTCGAATAATCCTTTTCGAACCGGAACTCCATCTCAAAAACGCTTACTATCTCTATAGCGCGTGTTCGAATACCACTCATGTTGCCCCTTAGTGGATATCTTGAATATGATTATAGGCAAGGGTCCTTGATATGGAACCCGCTAAATTTTAAATCGATGTGTAATCACTCAAGGCAATCATAAGACAATCACTTAGACAACATCAAGTGGGATTCGAACAACAGACGCATAGAGATAGTAAGCGTTTTTGAGATGGAGAGTTCTCGTGCAGGAAAGGATATGCACGCCGCGTGGTTTGACCGTCAATTTTCTTTATCTAAGGAAATTGTTGAAATTTACTGTCCATAGTTATTTCATAAATATTTGAAAATTCAAATATTGAAATATCAAACGGTTTGCTAGACCCGTGTTGACCACTTTTTAGATTTTTTGTACTAGGGGCGTTCCTGACTCCTGTTTGTAAAAATTACGTAAATGTGAATGGTTTGGTCTATAAAAATTATTAAAAAAAACAGATCGAATTAGATAAATATAAATTGAATTATTTATAGATTTTTTCAAATAGGGCACTTTTTTCATTTGTCTGAAAAATTTCGACTAGGGCCACAAAAATTTTTTTCTATACTACCACTCAGAGGCCACCGACGTTTTACGCAAACAATTCGCCGTCATCTTTACATATCATGTTGGAAGGAAATGCCAAATCAGACTCAATCAGAGATTCCGTATTCAAACCACGCTGCCTTCTCTAGCGGTGCCCTCTGAGTTGATTCCATAAAAAGTTGGGCAGTGTTACGTTACATATGAATCACGTTCTGATAATTTGCATTTTTATTTTGATAGACGGCCAGCCCATTCGTTTGAGCATTTGTTGCACTTTTGTAATAATCATTGAAATACCAGAATTCCCCAACACCATGAATGCTTTGCCTGTAAATTGAGGTAAAATAATTTAGCGCCAAATCTTAATATGACGCATCATCTTATTCAGGTGAATAGGTACGAGTTGTACCGTACCACTGACACTCTGCATACTTTTTAAGTAATTAATATAAAATTACCAAAATTAAAAAAATATCTTAAAAAAATTTACAAAAAAATTAGGTCTTTCTGCAAAAATTGTTCTTTGTTTTAAGGTAGCGTGAAGTATTTTTGACTTTGCAGTGATGGGGAAAGTCTCAAAAACTTATAGAGTTTCCCCGATTTTTTCAAGGCGATTGAGTACTTTAAAAAAAGTACTATTTTGGCACTTATTTCTTGATTATACGTCACGTAATAGTTTTCAGGGTATTACTGTAATAGAAACAAGAGTTTTATTTTTTTAAAGATAACGCTTCAAATATTTTTTGTGGTGATTCCCAAAAAAGTTTTCAGAAAATAAGTACTGTAATACAGTGAAAATTTTCGAAAAAAAACGCACAAACGTCAATTATTTAAAAAGTCGATCGAATCATATTTTAAAAAAGCTTTACTCATTAATGATGAAAGGTCCTAAAGTGCGATAAAAGGNAAATTAGGGTTAAAATAGATGAATCCTGTACTTTAACTAAAAAGTATAAATTGTTCTTGTGAACAAATAATTAAGTAGGAAACAATTCTGACCTAATTCTGTAAAATAAACAATTTTATCTGATCTGTACAAATCAAATAACCGAGTCATTTCACCGCCACCTTTTGTTTCCGCACTCTCGCTTACAAATAATAAAAGGCGGTCAAACCAAATACTCAATTTAGTGGGTTCTAATTATCTCTGGAAAATAAGAAATATGTCATTAGATAGGCAATTTCAAAAGTAATTTATTGTATAAAAAATTAAATAATAATATTGCTGATAAAAATTTATTTTTTCTCATGGTTAAAAATGCCGTTGGGAACCTCCTTAATGGTTTTTCAAGAACAGTTATGGAAAGGGAAGATTATTTTCAGTCTATTTGCTCAAAATCGAAAAAATTACACGTTAAATTGACTGTTTTTGGTATATTATTAATATATTATAGACTAAAATTTATAATATATATTTAGTATATTACTAATATAATTTTAAAGAATTTTATCAGTTCAATTTCAATAGGTGCACTGGTATCCGTTTTTTGCTAAAAAGAAGCAATTCTCAGAAAGTATGTAACCAAAATAGTTATGAAAAGCGATTTTAAATATCTAATTTTGTTTTCTTATGCGAGACGGTCAAAGTTTCGATATTGTCTGGAACCCCAGATTTCTCCATCTTTAATTCATTTTATTTTTCCGTATATTTCTCATTTTCTTACGTCGTCTTCTTATGTCAACTTGAACATTATATAACATGTGAACTAATGAAACAAAAATTATATAATTCTGATATGGCATTCGAATCATTTTGTTGAATTTTCTTTGTCAAAAATATTTTTTTTTGGAAAATTAAGCTTCTATCATGTCTAGATCTCGAAATATCCTTTTCCGAACGGAACTCCATCTCAAAAACGCTTACTATCTCTATAGCGCGTGTTCGAATCCCACTCATGTTGCCTTAGTGATTATCTTGAATATGATTATAGGCAAGGGTCTTGATAATGGAACCGCTAAATTTTATCGATGTGTAATCACTCAAGCAATCACTAAGACAATCACTTAGACAACATCAGTGGGATTCGAACACGCGCTATAGAGATAGTAAGCGTTTTTGAGATGGAGTTCCGTTCGGAAAAGGATATAGCTCCCCGTTGGTTACCTCAATTTCTTTATCTAAGGAAATTGTTGAAATTTTACTGTCCAGTAGTTATTCATAAAAATATTGAAAATTCAAATATTGAAATATTCAAACGGTTTGCTAGATCCCTGTTGACTCACTTTTTTTAGATTTTTACTAGGGGCGTTCCTGAGCTCTGTTTGTAAAAATTACGTAATCTGAATTTTGTCTTATTAAAAATTAATTAAAACAAATCGAATTAGATTAATTATAAATTGATTATTTTATAGGATTTTTTCAAATAGGGCACTTTTCATTTGTCTGAAAAATTTCGACTAAGGGCACAAAATTTTTTTCTATACTACCCACTCAGAGGCCACCGACGTTTTACGCAAACAATTCGTCATCTTTACCTATCATGTTGAAGGAAATGCCAAATCAGACTCAATCAGAGATTCGTATTCTACCACGCTTTTAGCGGTGCCCTCTGAGTTGATTCTAATAAAAAGTTGGAGTGTTATCTTACTATTTGGATCACCAGTTCTGATAAAATTTGACATTTTATTTTGATAGACGGCAGCCCATTCGTTTTGAGCATTTGTTGCACTTTTGTAATAATCATTGAAATACCAGAATTCCCCAACACCATGAATTGCTTTGCCTGTAAATTGAGGTAAAAATAATTTAGCGCCAAATCTTAAATATGACCATCATCTTATTCAGGTGAATATGGTACGAGTTGTACCGTACGACTGACACTCTGGCATACTTTTTAGTAATTAATATAAAATTACCAAAATTAAAAAAATATTCTTAAAAAATTTACAAAAAAATAGTCTCTTCTGCAAAACCTTGTTCTTTGTTTTAAGGTAGCGTGAAGTATTTTTGACTTTGCAGTGATGGGGAAAAAGTCTCAAAAACTTATAGAGTTTCCCGCATTTTTTCAAGGCGATTTGAGTACTTTAAAAAAAACAGTACTATTTTGGCCAACCTTATTTCTTGATTATACGGTCACGTAATAGTTTTCAGGGTATACTGTAATGAAAACAAAGTTTTATTTTTTTTAAAGATAACGCTCAAATATTTTTTGTGGTGATTCCAAAAAAGTTTTCAGAAAATAAGTACTGTAATACAGTGAAAATTTTCGAAAAAAACGCACAAACGTCAATTATTTAAAAAGTCGATCGATCATATTTTAAATGCTTTACTCATTAATGATGAAAAGTCCTAAAGTGCGATAAAAGGGTTGTCGGTCACGTGTGACCAAAAAGCAACACTGAGAGTTAATTTTGTTACAAAATTGACCTCAACAGACATTCTTAAAACCTGGCTTATTTCAAAGTATTATTGCCATTTTTAGACTGAACAGTTCAGCTCCGAAAATATTGGTTAGAAGTGACTCAGGCTAAAAGTCCCCCTTCAATTAACTCGCCCTAACATTTGAACCTATAACCCCCCAAAAATTTTAAATATCATTTTTGATTCGCATTACCGATTTTCATAATGTATTTGAAAGTTTCTGCGGCCATGTTTCACGATTGTAAATGAATTAAGGTTGTCTTACAAAGTCTCTGTACTGGTCAAATCCTGAATTTTTGAATGATTCATAAATTATGCAAGAATATTATTGGCTTGCTCCCAAATGTAAGCGATTTCATTGACTTATTTTGAAATGCAGGCCTTTGATAAGCTTTGACGTTTGAATATTTCAAATGCTCAGGATCTGTTCGGTGATTTAAAACATATTAAAAAAACTATTTAAGGGGGTAGGTGTCGGTTTTTTTTGAGCCCTTTATAGAATTAATTTATGATACATTAATATCGGTTATGACTAAAGTTGACCCAAGGAATCTCATGGTGGCAATTATTTTTTTCAAAACAATCTAGAACAAAATCTAGAATTTTCAAAATTCGAATATTTTTTTGCTTTAACCCGCATAAAACCGGTATTCCACCATGATATGAACATTTTTTATTGGTGAATATGACCCACCGAAAACGATGCATGACATTAAAATTACGGAAATGTCTTAATCGAATTCTAGAAATTTCAATTATTTNTAAGCCAAAATGTTAAACCTAATTATCGAATTTGACGCTGATTGGTTAAAAATTTTGATTAGCTGTAAGCCAACTTTTTGATCAGTGAAATCTCAGCTTCAATTTGGTGGTACTTTTGTTCCGATCAGATGAACTTTTTTTTCGAACTTTTCATTTCCGGTTTACTTATAGTCATATTTCTAGAATTCTAGGGTGAAATTCAAAAATCCGAGACCAACATATTGACGACAGTATATTTATCTACCTGAGTCGAAAAAACGGCTTTCTTCTGAACATTCGTCTAAAAGAAGATAGAGTTTGAAGTCGAAAAATTGTAAAAATCGGCGTTCAAAAGTGATTCTAGAAAATTCAAGAGCGAAATTCAAAAAAATGGCTCCAACATATTAGTAACCTCACTCTTCCCGTACTCTGTGTAAATTTTCAGACGCTTTGTATGTGGGGTCTAAAAGAAGATCGATTTTGAAAAAACCGTTTAGTGCTCTAGAATAGACTCACTACCTGGTGGTGTGATGTAACAAGGTTGACTTTGAGATGTGTAATCGTTAGACGAAGGCTAGATCTACAAACGACTATCCTCAGAATTTTTACAACTGCCCTAGATTTGTTCTGAGGCGTGATTGAAAGGTACCAAAAAGCGACACCTACCCCCTTAATAAAAAGTCAAAAAAAACTTGCTTAGAAGATTTTTTGACTGCTGAATCATTACCATTCTTGAGATGGATTTTGTTGGACCATATGAGTTGCGTAAATTGGCGACTTCATTGTTTCATCAAAAATCTTTTTTCCATTTGAGAGAAAATTTCTAAAAATTTGAAAAAAAAATATAAAACGCAGTATAGTCTTAAATTTCCTGTAAGCCATTTTAAGTCAATTACTTTGTCAATTCCTTTGGCGATTTCGGTGAAAAATTGCTCGTTAATTACCATTATATTAACATTATGTTCTGATGAACCTGATCTTTTACGGAAAAACATTGAGAGCTATCGAGTCGATAGTATCGACTTCGGTTTAGTATAGCATATACTGTATAGCTAAAATCAGAATCTCCTTTTTCAATGTCAAATTCATTTTTGTTAAAATCATCATTAACCACCCGGTCAACCAGATTCCAAACTGGTAATTTCGAATAAAAGAGAAATATCGTTTGACCTTCACACATGCAAAATTCGTTGAAATTTCAGGGTTAATTTCAAAAGCTAAACAGCATTTCTTAAGCCGACGGAAACCTCCTTAAAAAGTCATGTTTGAAACTTTGGTTAGCGCTTGAAAATGTCAGGGACTGTAATTATATTTTGAGTTTCCTAGAAAATTACCTTTGGTTACAATACCATGTATAATCTGTGAGTAACTGTTCTGCCTGATCTAATTTAGGGTTGAAATCATTTACTGTCTTGAAAATGTTAGATTTATAAATTTTTATATTTTGTTGAAAGTCAGCTACAGTCCCTAGCCCCTCGAAATGCGGCCCCTCGAAATGCAAATAATCCCCTTCAACCCCTCGAAATGCCTGTTTTTTCTGAAAAAGAGTTTCACCTCTTAAAATGCATAATTTATTTTTGCACAGTACGCAATCTACTTTTTACGTACAAGAATTTTCTTTGATTATCTCTACCGATCATCACCTGGCAAGATGATTGTCAGTATGAGACTCAAAAATACTGCATATCCCTTTAACATCCCTTTTAACACCTTTTGGATGATTTGAGAGATGTAGGTTGAGGGACCCAATCCTAACACTCCTAAGACCCCTTCTAGCCAATCATGAGGCCGCTTTCTCTTCTTTTCAGCCCACATCTCTCAAATCATCCAAAAGGTGTTAAAGGGATATAAGGTCTGCTTTTGTATACAAATTTATAAACAAAAATGACGAGAAAATACTCAAAGCGTAACAGTTTGACATTAGCACAAAAAAAAAGAAATATATGATTTTGAATCAAAATTTTTGATATAGACAGCGGTCGAAAAAAAAACGCAGTCTTATTTGGCTACTTATTTTTCTGAAAAATTCGGTACACAAATACAGAGACAAGTAATTGCTAGAATTATTGATACTCCAGAAACCTTCCAATAGAGGCTTTACGGCGAATAAGAATAAGTCATATCACTAGCACTTTTGAGCAAGAAGTTTATATTGCGATTTGTGACGCTGTAAAAATTACAGTATTGAATTATGAAAACATATTGATGATTGCGGCTCAAATTCAAGCATTAGAAAAATGGAAACTTGAAGATGAAATTCAAAAAATGCAGTTTTCTAGAAACTGGTTTGCACGATTCAAATTGTTTTTTTAACATCTATTCGTATTACAGGGGGGTGCGGCGTATAGTTAGAAAGTTCGTCGCCCAAAACCCCGGACTATACGCGTAATCCGGACTATACGCGTACTTTCTAACTATACGCGTACTTCTGGGAAAATGTGCTCTGATTGGTCAATTTGTACAATATCTAGAGTTAAAAATTGCGTTAAAATATGCTAGTGTACTTTGATTTCATCAAAAAAATGAAATAAAGTTAATTTAAAAAAACATGAATTCGAAGAAGGTTTCAAAGAAAAAAAATAAGACCACTGCTAAAAACTATCATTTATCAGTCGAAGAGAAATTAAAGGTTCTTGAAGTCCGCAAAGAAAGTCTACGAAAAAATCCTGAAGCTACCTTGGTGGATATCATAACAGCATTTTTTCTTGAAACTCAGCGGATTATAACAAACACGACGCTTGCAAGAATAATTAAAAATGAAAAAAAATATTATTGCTTCTAAGGAAAGGTAATAACGCCGAAATAAATACTTCAGATTAATTACTATATTAATTACTAGCCACCTTCTAAAACNTCAAATTCAAGCATTAGAAAAATGGAAACTTGAAGATGAAATTCAAAAAATGCAGTTTTCTAGAAACTGGTTTGCACGATTCAAATTGTTTTTTTAACATCTATTCGTATTACAGGGGGGTGCGGCGTATAGTTAGAAAGTTCGTCGCCCAAAACCCCGGACTATACGCGTAATCCGGACTATACGCGTACTTTCTAACTATACGCGTACTTCTGGGAAAATGTGCTCTGATTGGTCAATTTAAACAGTATCTAGAGTTTATACATGTAATTGAGTTAAAGGGTGGTCAGAGTAAGAATTTTTGGTGATTTTAAAATTAATTTTTCGTTACAAATCTTCTAGGATGTATAAATTTAATTTTATCGAAAAAAATGAAATAAAGTTTATTTTAAATAAACATGAATTCGAAAAAGATTTATCCGAAAATCGTTAAAATGTAGGACACAATGAAAATTATAAAAAAACAATTATGCTCACAGTAAATCACTCTCAGAAAACCAGAAAAACTAAATATTTTCATCTGAATAACTATTGGCCCATTTTCAAGCTAGTCGACATTGTCTGCGAGACTTGAAAACATGTTTTTAAACTTCTTGAAATACCGACACTTCATTGGTCAATCTGAACTTGTTTTAAAAAAAAACGTATTTTTCATTGTCGCGCCGACCGTAGAATCTTGGTCTGAAAATCTGGTTAAAAACGCCTATCTTTTACCTAGGAACGTTTGAAAAAAACCCTATCTTTTGCCTACAACTATACGCCGCACGCAGGAACGAATAAATTTATTTTTCAAATGCGTAAGTTTTTGCGGAGGCTTACGTAGGTTTTTGCGTGGGTTCCAACTATACGCCACACCCCCCTATATTACATTAATGTATTATAAATTTCCAAAAAAAATAATTATCAATATTTCGCATTAGAAATGCAGGATACTTAAAAAATACAAGATAAACAGAAAATATCAAATTTCCACCACTAAAGTCACTGTTTTAGGTGACATTATAATTTAGTTGTCGGCCCGCATTTCCGCAAAATAATTGTAAATAAAAAGTTATTTCCCATCAAAGGCTCAAAATGTGCGGTGAAATTAAAATTATTTCATGTTCCAAATTCCAGAAAATAAACTTCTTTCTGAACTTATATTATTTTTTTTAAATTGAGAATTAAGAATTTAGAAACTTTTAATTAATAGCCTATACTTTAGCTAAGCGTTAGCCTGTTATACTGCTAGTACACCACACATATATAATACAAGCGNATCAGTAATAAGTAGCGTGTTCACAATGTGAACTACGAACCGTTAAGTGAACTTTTGTGAACTTTTGCCTAGGAACGTTTGAAAAAAAGCCCTATCTTTTTCCTATAACTATACGCCGCACGCCAGGAACGAATAAATTTATTTTTCAAAAGCGTAGGTTTTTGCGGAGGCTTACGTAGGTTTTATCTCGGGTTCCAACTATACGCGTATAACTATACGCCGGACCCCCCTGTATTAAATTTTAAAATTTCTAGAAAATTTTAATTTTTAAGTCTTTGAAACTAGAAATTCAGCAAACCACAATTCGTATTTGGTGTAGAATTGTTCAAAGAATCAAAAAAACATAAAAATATCAAGAAAAAAACAATTTTTCTCTAGAAAAAAAGGCATGCCCCCTTGAAATGCGCATAATCCCCTTTGCCCCCTTGAAATGCCTACTTTTTTTTGTTTTTTTTTGCATTTCGAGGGGGTAGGGACTGTACATAAACTATGTAAAATGGTACAAATTGTACTATTATGCAGTCCATCTCTTCTGGTAGATGGTATTATTTTTTGAATCATTACTCATAATTTATGAGTCATCTTGAGAATAATGGGGCAAAAAATTGACCAATTAGCGCGCTTGATAAGCGTGGATATTTTCATAATGATATAAAATCTTATTATAAAATTAAATTAGATAAGTGAAAAACGTGCCAAAAAGATGAAAATTTGATTTCTTATTGTCGATAATGGTTCGAAAAATCAAAGAACATTAAATTAAGTCAAAAAAGAATGATTTTTTCACTTCATCAAAATTTTTGATTCAAAAGAATAGAAAAATAAGACGTCTTTTTTGGTTGGTTAGATCACTTACGTAAAATAGAACACCTTTTTTAAGAGCAAGTTAACCTCAACTGCATCGTAGCAAACTTGAATTAAATTTTTGTGAAAAGTTAGTTTTAAAGTTAAAATATGATCAAATAGTATCCAAAAATATAAGAAAATCTATTTACAGTTTCAACCCTATTCTAAGCATTGACATTTCGGATTGTTTGCATCTCTACAAGGACAGTTATAAAATTTGAGAATCTAAAAATATCATAAAAAGTGTATTATGTATTTTAGGTATAAAATTACCTCTTTAGAATTATCACCAAAAACTGCAGCAATAAAATCTTCCCAAACTTCAGGATCTACTTGATTTGTATTTCCTAAATAACATTCAAAAAATTTTAGTTTTCCTTAGTTTTCTAAATACCTTGTAGATTTTGAAAAATCATCGGTATAAAATTATAGCCTTCATTTTCAGAAACTTCAAAAATAGTTGGTTTATCATTAATTTTTCCACTTTTGAACTCGAAATAAGGTTCTTTTTCGAGCAAAAATGACTCATAAGTTGGCGAATATGGTTCAATTAGAGACGTTATCTTCGAAAAGTCTGGTAGAATATTTCTTATTTTCCATGCAGCTCTCTGAATTTCAGTGGTGGACAATTTTCGAAGACAAGCGACAGACGTTTCGTTGAAAATTTTGCATGAAAATGGATTTCTGTTAAATCCAAAGCAACATCCAGCAGAATGAGCTGGCTATAGCTAGTGACAAAGAAAAAACATATGATCAAAATTAATATATGAAATTTTTGGGTTAAAAGCACGAAAAATATGATGGAAAAATTAAATTCACTTACTCCGTTAGCATTTTTACTATCAGGTTAAATTTTACTCAAAAAAATTCCGGGAATTGTATCAAACTATAGTCTTCGGTTAATTTTCATCACCCGGAACTTTTCAGGTCGCATAGGAGATATTATTAAATCAAGGAAGAAATTTCATTATTGGAAAATATTCGTTTATCTATTTTTTTTGAATTTTTTTTTAGAAGGTGGTAGTCGAAGAAAAAAAGACTAAAATCCGATAATCTAATCATTAAGGGGGTGCCATAAGTCCTGCAGATTGGTATATTTTTTCAGAGCGATATATGAAAGAAACAAAATGTGAAAATTATTTTTTTTTATTTTTTCAATTTAAGGGTTCATTCTTGCGAACGTTTATATTTTTAATTTCTTAACATAACTAATTATCTGGGAAAATATCAAAAAACACTTTTCACTGTATATTCATTTCCAACTAAACCCGACTACAGAATTGATTTCGAAGATGATATTAATAAACTTCAGACATTTTCGGGTGTTATGCGCTAAAAAGTCTTGTTTTAATTCTGCACATTAAAAAATTTCTTCGATATCAAAGTTTTTTCTCAATGAAAAATGGTCAAAAATGCCAAAAAGTAGAGAAAAACATTTTTTTTTGAGATAAAAATTGACCTTCAATTGCGTTTTGATATTAAAAAATGTTCTGACTATCACAAAAAATGAAGCCTATAACAACCGCAATTTTATTGCAAATTTTTGACTACCATAAAATTTAGTGCCGAATGGCACTTATCGAGTGTACAGCCGAGTGTTAAAAATTTCCTCCATAGTTTAGAAATGATAATCGCGCGACCAACTCATCAGTTGACATACGAAGATTTAATAGATACAAAAAAATTAAATAAATGATTCCACCTCATTTTTTATAAGGAATTCGAAAAACTATAAATTTAAAATTTTGGACATGATTTGCGAAAAATTTTCATAATAATTCCAAAAAATTCGACAAAAGATGAAAAATAAAGATTTTATGATTTTTCAAACCGCTGTCAGAAAATATGTAGGCGTTTTTGGAAAAAGTGAAAGTGGCTATTTTTTCGGTTTTTACCCACAGATTTAAATAAACAAAACAAAAAAAAATTTGGACAAAAAATGCGGAAATAATTAGCATAAAAAAATATACTGACTTATTATTTTCGTAAGTTATAACGACTCCAGTCTGCTGGGTTTATGGAACCCCCTTAAAAAAATCATGACCATTAATTTGGTAAATTTTGTAAAAAAAGCTGCAAGCTCAAATATTGGTGAAACTTGCCTTGTTTGATATTTTTTTTAAATATCATAGTTGATCTGAACAAAAACGCTTGTACACGTTGGCGCTAAAGAGCACAAACAGCGTAAATTTGATGCGTTAAAAATTTAAAAATCCAAATTTTTTTGTCTGAGATGTATATATCGGACAGCTTAGATTGCCAAATTAATCCCTAGCTACGCCTTTGTATAATGCTTCTGCTTCTTTTGCGTTTTTATATGGAACACCTGTAGGAGCAGAAATTGCAATCATTCTATTGTATAGATCAGCACTTGAGCTCATAACTAAACTGGTTTGAAAATTAATTCATTAATTATTATAATATTTATTGATTAATAAAGTTAACTAAGGGACTTTAAATTTTCGGTTGATTTTTTTTTATCAAAATGCTCATTTTTTTATCAAAAGTGCGTATGGGAGCTTAGCAGTACTACAATAATATAATTTCACATATTTTTTTTTAATTCAAACCAGTTGGTTTATGCTATTAAAATAAATAAAAATTTTTGTATTTTTGCGACATAGGATTTTTTATTGCACAAGTGTTTCTTCAAATCGGCAAAAGTTAAGGGCGCAAGCATGTTTCATGGCCAAATATAACTTTATCACTTTTTGGTTAGAATGCGTAGCCACTACTCCTTTTAACGTGTGATTTTAACGTTGTGGCTACGCATTCTAACCAAAAAGTGATAAAGGGATATGGGATAAACAAGTGGACCAATCATGGCCAAATATGGGATAAACAAGTGGACCAAAAATGTAGAATCCTTATCAAGTAATATTTTTAAAACCGAAACTGCATGCGTTTGTATACTTTGTCCCCCTGCACTCATTCCGCCAATAGTTATTTCATTTCCGTCACCGCCAAAATTTGAAATAAACTTTCTCACCCAAGTCATTGACATTTGTTGATCAAGCAATCCCTAAAATATTATAATATTTTTATAAATTTTAAATGCTATGAAAGGGGTGCCATAAACTTGGCAGATTACAGTCAAAAGAACTCACGAAAAATAAGAAATTCATTTATTTATTCATTTTTAGCACACTTTCTTTAAGCTTTCTAGACCTAAATATCTCGAATATAATATTATTCTCAAATGATCTCAAATTTATATTGAGTCATAAGCCCAAATTGATTGAAATTCTGTATTTCAAATAGAGAAAAGACGGAAACCTTTTTTCCAGAAAACTCGAATAAATTTGACATGTGAAAAACCTTTTATTTTAAATTATTTTTGATTGGACCATCAAATATTTGCATCGCTTTTACATAAAAATAATATTATTATTCCCTATCAAGAATTGTCTTTAAAATTTGACAAAAAAATATTTTTCAAGTTCAGAACCTCATTTTATTTTTTAACTTTTTAGATTTCGCCTTAACCAAATGGCTATAATTCTCAAACCAAAAAAGTAAGAAAAATAGTTTTACTACCAAAAGATAAAGAATTTTCAAAAACTTGAGCATTATCAATTTTCTAAACTTCTTATGGCCAAATCGGCCGAAGGCCGATAAAAGGGGATTTTATGTTTTTAATTAAAATTTTTTAATAAATAAGCCCAAGATCGGCCAAATGCCGATAAAAGGGGATTTTATCTTTTGAATTTAATTTTGTTGAAAAATGAGCCTCAAATCGGCCGAAGGCCGATAAAAGGGCATTTTATGTTTTTTATTTTATTTTGAAATATTAATATAGAAAATTTGATAATTTTTTTCGAAAATTTGAAACCGTTGTTTAAAATTTGAGAATTTTTAAAACTGCTCAATTTTTTTCAAAATTTTACAAAAATTTAAGAGTTAAATTTTTTTTCAAAACCATATCTGAAATTTTTTTTTTGAATTCGAAAACTTTCTTCGAATTTTGATATTTTCGCAGAAAATAATTTTCTTTATTATTTTAAATTTCTTTAAAGATTTCTTTGTTTAAAATTTGACAATTTTCTAAGAAATTTAACAATTTTCTAAGAAATTTAACAATTTTCTCAAAAACTTGATAATTTTCCCAAAAATTTGACAATTAATTTGAAATTCGACAATTTTTCTAAAAAGTTTTCTAAAGTTTTTTGATAAAATTGTAAAAATTTGTGAAAATATTGTCAAATTTCAAACAAAAAAATCTTTAAAAAAATTTAAAATAATAAAGAAAATTATTTTTTGCGAAATTTTTCAAATTAAAAAAAATTTCAAATATGGTTTTTAAAAAAATTTTAATTCTCAAATTTTTGTTGAATTTTGAAAAAAATTGAGCAATTCAAAAAATTCTCAAAGTTTAAACAACGGTTTCAAATTTTGGAAAAAAAATTATCAAATGTTCTATAAATTTTTTTTTTAAATTAAACCAAATACATAAAATCTCCCTTTATCGGCCTTCGGCCCTTTAAGCCTTACTGATTATTGTTTGCTAAGCCGATATAATTATTTTCCAGCGTATTAAAACTATTTTTGAAATCAAGAATAGAAATTAATATAATAATTATATTGATTTTTCTACTGGGCAACACAATTTATTTTTTAATCGACTTTTAAATGGTGAGAGTGTACCTGATTTCCAGAATGATCTCGTTTGCCAGGTATTTTTCGATTGTGTGCTATCAGCGGATGAAACCAAAATCCAAACGGACCCAAGCGGTAATTTGCAGTAACGATAACAATGTCCTTGCTCAGATCAAAATTTGTTCAAGAGGTTGTTGGCCCAAAGTTATAAATTTTTTATCGAAATTATATTATAAAAAATATTGCTAGAAATTCGAGCTACTTATTTGACCGATAACTGATTTGAGGAAATAAACCCACCATCTATTAAATTGTTTTCTCCTGCTAAAAAGGCACCTCCATGAAAATACAAGTAAACTGGCAAACTACTATTCGACTGCAAAGCTAGGATAAAGGATAGGAATTGGCAAATAATTTGTCAACAAAAGCAGAAAAATGTTACTGCATCTTTAGATATCTCGATTTTTTTATAAGTATTTTTTTCAAAATTAACTTAAAACATGATCATTGGTTAAATTTAACCACTAAAATTAAAAAATATCGGGTTGACGTAATCAGAATTTCTCATGAGTGTTTCTAGAGCTTTCGTTTGAGCCTATTTTTGAAAAAATCGAAACTTTGTTTTCGAATTTTTTCTCATGTGTCCTTAATAAAATCATCTTTGGAGTTAAAGGTTGAAATCTCAAAAAGTGCCTGAGATAAAGTTTTGTATTTGTGCGAGATAGCTTTTAAAAAATTTTAACGAATTTTGTAATTTTTTCAAAGAGAAGATAGTTTTCCAACGAATAATTGCCAAAAAACGGTATTATAGAGAAAATATAGCGAAATTTTAAAAATTGCCAAAAATAAAACCTAGGAGGCGATAGTTTTATCCTTTTGGCTCAGGTCCTCTTGTGTCGCTTATGTGTAAAGGAGTGTATGCATACAAAAAAATTGTGATTTTTTTCACAAGCTCAAGGATAGTTCTACAAAATGGTTAGTCTGACGAGTATTCTAAAAGCCCTGTTGCTAATTTTTTATCGAGAAAAGCATGCAATTTACAGTTTTTATGATTTATTACATGGCATTTTTAAAAGTGCTTATAATGAGTTTGCGTTATAATGGCAACAATAATATATATTGATAAAAAGTGAGACAGTATATATTTAAAACTGAAATTTCCCTTAATTTTCAAAACTTAAAATGTACCTAGATTTTTTTATCATTTTACAAACAATATTTTTCGACAGGCCTTACAATACGGCTTGAGAGAAAACTAAGGGATTTTATCTTTAACTTTGAAAATCGTATTTTGATAAATGTTTGAGCTATAAATTTATAAAACTACTACATTTAAACTGTATTTAAACTTCAATGGTAAATTATTTTGATACAGACCATAATTGTTCATGTCAACCCACCTTACAAAAAATATCAATTATCGGATCGGCTCGTAGAAAAATTGGATTGGATCTGGACCGGAACGGTCGACTTATGAAAACATTGGATCGGTCCGGATCGGATGACCCCAAAAAAATGGATCGGATCGGATGACCCAAAATAAATTGGATCGGATCGGGATAGGACCGGAAACCCGGGCTTCACGACATATTCGCATAGATACATGTATTTTCTTGAAATTTAATTTTTGACAATTATTGAAAATAAATTATTTTAAACAAAAAACAGCTTCATTTTCTTAAGTTTCTATCCCTGGCTCTGATTGGGACGTAAATATTTAAATAAAGACAATCTTCTGTTCCGGGCATTTCTGTGGCTATAGGAACCCAATCATAAATGTACTCGAAAGCTTGAACGCAAGCAGGTCCAGTTTTTGTTGCATCTAGCTGGATCTCTTCTCCGAAAGGCCCACTGATAATAGATGCATGACTTTAAAGTTCAAAATTTTTTGTTCGTTTTTTAACAATGAGAATTTGTTTGTTAAAAAATTGAGCAATCGTTGGTCGAAAAAAAATTACTCTATGTCTTAATTTAAGCCGAATTAACGCCATTGTGGTGATTTTCCATACCCTTTTATTATAAAAGAAGAAAATCCCTAAGCACACCCTTAGTAAATAAGGTGTCGACAACGATTGCCTTTCGGCTTTTTGGTAATACTGGCTTAATGAAGTTCTTAGATACCTCAAACTGATCACACATATTCATAAATACTTGGGCAGAATGGAATCATGTCTAATTTTTTATCAAAACTGAAATAAATATCAAATGTTCTTGAAGCAAAAATGAAAAGTGGTCCGATACGGACCAATTTATTTTTGTTAAATTGTTTTCTGAATATCTGTGGTCATTTTAGGTATCTAAGAACTCAAACGAATGAGTCGTTTTCAAAAGCTGATGTGTAAACGGTGTGACCACTCTATTTACCACTCTAAAGAGGTACTTTGATTGGACAAAGTATATCCCTTTATCAAACTTTTGTAAATATCTCGGCCCTGATTAGCAAACGTAGCGTGTTTTTAAGTAGTAGGGCCGGAATATTTACAAAACTGTGATAAAGGGATATAAAGAAAAACTCACTTTATTATCAAAAATTTAAAATTTTTCCTAAATATTTTCCAATCGGTAACTGGTTGAGGAGCTGCAAATCTTAGGTCATTTATTGGTGGAAGTGCGTAAGGAACTTTATTAAAAACAACTACATCATTATACACTTCATCACGAATTCCTAAGATCTCTCCAAATCCTTCAATTGAAAATCTATATAAATTTTGAGTTGATATTTCTTGGAAAATATAGAAAAAAACGTTCAAAAATTTCCCCATTATATTGTGAGAAATAAATCAGAAGAATATACCATTTGATTGAAAACCACATTTTGAGCAAATTTGTTTTTTTATAAATGAGAATTATCGATTCGACTGTATTCTTGACCAAGAATAACTTCTTGTTTATCGAGGGCGAAAAGAGAGTGGACTGCAAACACTTCTAAATCAGATCGAATTTAGTAACCTCTTAGGACTCCTAAGTTAGGAGCCCTCGCCTTCTTCTCGGTGAGATTTAAAGTTATAACAATGACGAGTTATATCATATAACTTATATGGCATATATTGACTTACAATAAGTCTTGCATTTTTGTGATGACTTTGCCTTGAGGAGATGTTTTTCACAAACATTTTTTAGTGATAAATAAAACTTAAAAATCAACCTTAATATAATTTGGCACTATTTTGAAATCACATCAAGAAAATATTATAAGCTTGCTTTTTTACAAAACACTGTTTTTAATTAAGAAAATACAATATATTTTTTATAATCTACATGTCACAAAATATACATAGTGAAAAGTGCGTACAGGAAATAGAAAGTGGGAATAATTTATTCTGCTACTTGTTCTGGTAAGTCAACTTCGCCAGATTCGCCCTCGCCTTCTTCGTCAGCTTGAGCAGCATCGATTTCAGTTTGAAGAGCCGCTTGAGCCTCGGCTAATTCTCGTTGCTTAAATAATATATTTTGAAAAATTAAAAAATTATATATTAAATGTACAAAATATATTATGTGAGATGTATGAGAATAGCGAAAACCTTCACCTCTCCCAAATACATGTAGCTCAATCTAGATAGGTCCATGCGTATGCGGTCATCTCTCTCTCTCTATCTTTCTCGGGCCCCTCGGACCTATTTCCACTGAGTCTACGGTAATCCAGGGAAAGACAAATCGAATTGAAAAATTATCGAACACATTTTGTTCTTGAGATTACAGGGGTGAGAGTCGAAAAAAAGACCAAAAATGGCTTTCAATAAGTACATTCACCACTAAACTGAAAAACAAAACATCTCAGATCTATCGAAAACACAAACTTCCAAACAAAAACTGTCGATTGTATGGAAAGATAACTTGATATGATTTCCTGATTTCACCGGAAATGGCGCCAGAAATTTTATAACCTTGAAATTTGAAAGTCTATCTCCTCTCTCAATTTTTGAGGTATCAACTTCATTCGTTATTCAAAAAAAGCGCTTTATAAATGATAATAGATTGTCGGTGAAACATTTAAAGATTCTATTTCACAGCGCTTGTATTCTAAATAAATCGTTTTTTAATGTTTAAAAATTAGGGGTTTTGAAAATCTATCTTCTCCGTCATTTTTTGAGATAAGTTTTCACGAACTCTTTCAATATTGCCACTAAACATTTCTCAACAGATCGTCGGTGGAATATCTTTAAAAATATTTCTGAGTTTTGCTGCAGGACGCCGAGAGTGAAATGTAAAAATTAAAACACCACTCATAAAAATTATATGTTTATACCTATATTTTACAAATTTATCAATTTAAATGTGATTTCTTACCCAGATTTACACAAAAAAATCGAAAATGTTGATTTCATTTCTCTAACATGCCGGAAAGTGTTATTTTTTTAATAATACACGTTTATCAAGGTGTGTGTATATTTCGGGTTGCTAAAAATAAATCAATTCAAAATTAATTATTCAATGAATATAGCTGATGGATTACTGTATGACTTCGATTTACTGTATGTCTTCGAAATATTTCAAATCTAAACTAGGTCCTTAACGACTAAAAACGTCCTTAAAAAAATGTATAATTACGAAAGAGTCTTTATTTTCTAGAAATTAAGCTAAAATTTTAAATAAATTTACAAAAAAAAACTTTTCATAATTTAAGACACCATATCTGCCATCTGGTGTGAGAATAAAGTGATCTTCTCGGCGCCGATTGGCCAAAAATTCAAAAAAAAATTATTCATACCTTTGCAGCATGAAGTTGTTCTTCTCTGTTTTCTTCTTCTTCTTTTAATTTTTGAGAAGCATAGAAAACACTGTCGAATGCTAAAAAATAATTTACACAAATGTTACTCAAATATAACACAAATGAAACATAATTGTCAGACAAATGTGACACAAATGTTACGTAAATATCACGAAATGGGAACAGATGGGACACAGACGTTTTAAAAATGTCACAAACATGTAAAACAAATAGAAAGATATGTTTCATAAATGTCACACAAATGTTAGACAAATTTCACACAAATGTGACACAGTTGTTACAAAAATGTCACACAAAGGTTGTAAAATAATTACACAAATGTCACACAAATAAATTTTAAAATGTACCTGAACCAGTGAAGTCGTAATGAACTTTGGTGTCGAACATGCCGAGTGGAGTGGTGAATGAAGCTGTGTATCTACCCATATCCATTTCGGACAACGGACTGATAGTTAATGAGACAACACCATTTGATGGACTAAAATAAAATTTAAATGCGATAGAAATCATTTTTCACTATTTAAAAAATAACTCGAAATAATTGTAAGGGGGTCGTCTCGGCTAAAGAGAGTTTGCGGAAGGAGCATAAGTTCAAATTTAGACTTTTTTACCGATTAGGGATGGTTAGTAATCTCAAAAAAAAATTCGTTAATTTTAACTATCGTTGATATTTTTTAATCCTGGATTAGAAAAGTTTGAATTTTTCTCGCAATCTGAAAATTTAAAAAATGAAATTAAGATTATTTTATTCATCTGATTTTTACAAAAAATCTTTCACTTTCAATGGCCAAAATAGCAAAAAAAGGCATTTTTAAGTTAATCACTTTTAACTTAAAAATGTCTTTTTTTGCTATTTTGGCCATTGAAAGTGAAAGATTTTTTATATAACATAAAAAACTATTTTATCGTCAACCATACATTTTCGAGTGAAACTGATTACGGAAATCAAAAAACAAAAATGATTTTCATTTTTTAAATGTCGTAATTATTTTTCTAGAAAGTTCAAAGTCCTTTTTCCGATTATTTTCTCCAAAGTCTCAGAAAAGACATGTAAATTTCTAGTTTTTGTTGAAATTCTGAACTTTTTTGAAAAAAAAAAAATTAAATTATTTTTGGCAGTATTTCGACTTGATTGTCTTCATTTTTACTAGTAAAAGGTTATGTAAGAATTTTAGATCGAAATTGGCACCTTCTATTTCGATTCTTATTTTTTCAAAATTATGGATTATGATTTTGACCATAAAATATTTTTTATCTAAAACCGATTTTATTCGAAAAAAAATCCAAAAATAAAAAAAAGCCTAGAAACTAAATTAAACAGCGAGAAATTCTCTAAAAAATAGGGCAATCAAAAAAGTATTCTATTAACTCTTAATTATCGTCACCCACACCCTTAAGGAATTTTTTTTTGTTTTAAGTTCTATAAAAACGAATCCATTTTGAATAATTTTCATATTTCGAGCTCGAATAGAGTTGACCACCTCCTTAAATAACATTATAACTCACGTGACGGCAATTGTGAATTTTTCCTGTGCCTTGAGAGGTTTGGAATTCTTGAGCCAGGATACACAAGTATCATCTGACAAATTCGAAATGACACAGAACAGCCTACACGCTCCAACCAGTTGTTCGGCAATGACCGGTTGTTTAAAGTTAAGAACCATATCCTCCATTGGGGGCATTGGTGGTGGTGGTGGCGGTGGTGGTGGCTCAACCTCAAGTTTACCGGTACATTGTCCACCTGGGTTATAGGCTGTCACCTCACCAGAGTCCTGATAACGTGGGCAGTAGATTCTCAGCGACCGTAATAAACCAACAGAAACAATTTCGATTCGCTCGTTATCTGGGTCTAACTCCTCTCCGTTCAAGAACCATTGGAAATGTGGCTGAGCGTAGCCGTTTACAGGGTTTAGTTTCACAGTACAACTAAATTCGACGTATTCAGCAGTGTATGGGATGTCGATTTGATCCTTGAGGTAAGAACTGAAGTAAACTGGAGCCATACCATCTACAACCAAATTGGCAGTGATTTCGCCACCAAATCCTCCACAGTAATACTGAAATTATATTTAATTTTTAAAATTTTCACAAACTTTTAAGCTTATCTATTGTATTTGAATTTTTCATAAAAAATATCAACAACTTTTTTGCTTTTAATAATCCGCGTAATCAAATCTACAAATGAAGCTGATCAGATATGTATTTAGGGAGAAAATGGTTACCATTTAATGGTATTTCAGTTTCTTGACTTTGTTGCGATCTAGTGGGAGAACCGAGCATAAAAGAGCAAAAGACTTTCACCACTCAGATTTTCAGCTTAACTTTATTTGCGGAAACTACTCCCTCATTTTTAAGCAACTTTTTTCAATTTTCGGCTTCCTGATTGGTCAAAAATTCCCAAAATTAGGCAATTCCTGCTTCCTATTATATCTATTATGGTGCTCAAGTTCAAAAACAATTGCTGTACAAATAATAGAAAAAAGTTTTTTTAACCCAGACATAATAATGGATATATTATGGTTTAATTCACTGATATCGCAAATTAAATCATAAAGCTTTTCAATATAAAACTAGGATAATTGATCTTGAAAAAATAATCCAATTTCTGACCTGGAGGCCTAATAATTTAAAATTATTAATTTTGTTATATTTTTGCATCTTATTACCTGTGCAATATCTTCAAATTGAACATCATGAATAATAAGCGCTCTGGCGCCTCCTTGTTCAACAATTTCGTATTTGTCTCCAATCATACTCTCCGTAAGTTCCTCCTCTCCTTGAGCAGTGATTTTTTTCCACGTGACTTTGGCGGTATGTTTTGACAAGGTGGCACTGAGAACGACGGTATCTCCTCGCTTAACAAAAGTGTCTCCGAAATATTTGATAAATCTAACTGGGGCAATTCCGTCGACGCACAAATCGGCGGTAGAGGTGTAACCGTTGTATTTGCAAACGCAATGAACAATGCATGGATCTGTCTGGTCGACATTATCGATGATGAGCATACGTTTCGTACCCGCGGAAATAATGTTGAATTTACCGGTTGGTTCGATCAGAGTCTCTTTCCAGTTTCCTAGGTACCAGTCGACCTCGGTTTCTTTGTCTTTCACTTCGCAAAGGAAAAACGCGCGATTGCCAGAGTCCATCCATTGATCCTGAAAAAATTGTAATTCATAAAAGTATAATTTTTTTTTACAACGAATTTATTTTCAAATTTTCCGAAATTATGTTAAGGGCCTCGGTACATTTTGACAGATTTGCACTTTTTAATTTTTTTTCTCTTGATGGGAAACTTTTTGCCACTTCAAAATTTCAGGATAAAAACTTTTTCCAACGAAAGTTGACACTTTTGAGCTTCCTTCGTATGATCTGATTTTTTTCTCAGATCGATTTTTTTACTTTATAATCGTCTTTTTGAAAAAACCTCAAAAAACGGGGAGATTTCGGTTGAAGGCGTCAAAATTGAAGTAAAATATATTTTATTTTTATTAACCCCCTCACACCCAAAACCATTGAAATTCCCCTCACACCAAAACGCCATTCGGGGACGCCACTTTGGGCGGTTATTGCGGAGATAATAAATGCGAAAAATATTCAAATTTTAATGACGCAAGATAGACTTAAATTGGAGGCTATAATTTTTAATAATTTAATTTTGTGTGCTCGATAAAAGCAAGACAAAATAAGGTTTAGTTTCAGGTCCTCATCGGAAAACCATACATTTTTCAAAATCACATATTAATCAAAAAAGATTAAGAACACTGGCTACTTCAATAAGTCTCTAATTAAAAAGCTTATCTCAATCTCGTCTGAAAAAGAAGTTTTCGTAACCTGTAGCGCCAAAAGTGCCGCAGAAAAATCGGAAAAAAAATTAATGAAAATAGTTTTCGGACTCGAACTGAAGGCTTATTCCGCTGAATTTGGAAAATGAAAAATCATTTCAAATTATGTGGATCAAGGTCAGACTAATTTTTAACATTTAATTTTTCAAAAATCTTTGGTAAATATAAGCCGAAAAAATGAAGTTAAAGTTTTTACCAACAAAAAAAGATTATTCCAGAGTGATATGCAAATTATAAATAATAAGTCAAACTTTAGCTTTCTGAATCTTTTCTCTAAGTGAAAATATCTCTATCCATTAGCATACAACATGGTAATTCCTATTTTTTTCTACCAAAAAGTATATTTCATAATCGTAAAAGAAGTATTTTTGAGGATAAAATAATGTATTGATCAAGATGTCAAGCCACTAAAAAGAAGACAACTCCGTTTTTCGCGTGCTGTAGGCTTGATTACTCGGCGTGATACCATGCTAATCAAGCTTCAGCTAGATTTTGCCAGCGCTTGACAAGACTTTGATCGTCGTATTTTTGTCTAGATGGCGTAAAAATACAATTTTATAAATCTCATTTATTCATCCGACAGAAAATCATAATTAAAAAACATGAAATTAAAATTTATAAATGCTTATTAAACGAACAAGATCTTGAAGATTTTGTCGATACTAAGATAATGATACACGACTAGAGGATCTTAGTGATTCTGAAGATGAAATAAATGAATGAAGAGGCAATGATCAAAATGTTAAATTCGTTGAAGAAACTAGAGAATAAAGAATGTTTGTTTACTTTAAGGTTCAAAAAACCGGTCATTATGTTTAAAATGTGCTCTTTGTCGCTTCGTATCATATTTTATCTAAAATCGAACTTATTTTCTTTTAAAAATATAATAATTTGCATTAACTAGAGTTTTTTTTATTTTTTCGAGTTATAGAGAAATCACTTGAGAAAAAAATAAAACTCTCAATAAAGACCAGAGAAAAGAAATAATACCAGGAGTAGCCTCAGATAATTTTCTAAATCTGAGTCTCCTCTTAATTTATGTGTCGTATTTATGCTAGATTTTTCTACGAAATTGGCGAAAATCATAAAAAAAAGTAGGAAAAAATATCTTTTGAGCTGCTAGTCGTATCAAATTTTTAAACCCATTCTTAGAAAGAGAATGCGAACTCTATGACACATTTTCATGGAAAGTCTGTGGGATTAATTATTTCTATCTCGTTTGAGGATTTAAAAATCTCGCGTCCGCCGAATGGCGTTTGGGTGCGAGGTTTAATAAGAAACCGGAAAATATTGATAGAAATATCAATATAAACCCAGTAAAAAGTTTTTCTCAAAGCCATATCGCGTTATCTGTCAAAATGCACCGAGGCCCTTAATTCAACGCTTAGCAAACCTCCGGAGGTTTTATAAGTTGAAAAGCAATCTATGACATTCAAAATATGATAATATTATAATATGATATATTATGGGGCCCCATGGGGTCTTCCGGAGATTATTAGCCATTTCTATCTCTTTATAGCACCATAATGGCAAAAAATCTCCAGGAGGCCCCGATATATTGATTTGAACAATTTTTTGCTCCATTTTTCTCTCAATATGTGGTCATTTTGAAAGTTTAATCGGAATAGTCGTTTCTGGAAGCCGAAATATCAACAGTTTTAGCACCCTATTTACTCGCTGCAAGGCAAAACGCCCGAGATTTCAAAATAGAACAGATGTGTCGCGAAAAGTAAACATTTGCCCACAGTTGCCCGTAGGAGCTAAAACTCACAGTTTCCTCAAATGTATAAAAATGATGGTTATTGATAAATGCCAGTGAATTAATTGATAAACTGTATTGAAAAACTTATTGTTATTTTAAAAATATTATTAATTGATATCAATTCGAAGAACATAATACTATAATATATTATAATAGTTTCCATAATATAATTTCAAAAAAATAAAAGAAATCACGTTGATCAAAATTTGGAAATTTCCGTTTTTCAATTCGTTTTTTATCAAAAGTCGTTTTGGAAACATTGATATATTACAAGATATACTGTATTTAGATACATTTTGAATGTATATCGTGTTATAGGTAGGAACGGCAAAAATCGACCAGGTCCGATTTTATTTATTTTCAGAGCACTTTTAACAGCACAATTTAACAGTATTGTTTTAGGGACCATAACTATTAGGGTAAAACGGCGTGATAAAAGGTTTCAGAAACAACTATTTAGCTGAACAGTTATTTCTTTAGATTAGTTACTTCATCAGATGTTCAACTTCAATTTGCTGTAATAAATTTTTTTCAATTATTATGTAGCCCGCTTGAATGTTTTCTCCGCAAAAGAGGTGTCATAACATTCGCCAAGGCGTAGGTGCATGACGTTAAATAGAGGCATTGCGTAGGCCTAAATATGAGCTAGTCGAGCAAAAATAATATAGGAGACGTTAGGATTTTATCTTTTGATTATGTGTAAAAAAGGACCCCAAAAACTCCTTGATAATATACCCGGTATTCTTACCTGGATTTCCTTTGTAAATGGCATTTGTCGTTCTAGTTCTAATAGAGCTAATCGTCTTGCTTCTTCGAGAGCCTCAAGTCGTCGTCTTTCAGCATACATGAGATTTTGTCTATCAAGAACGTCTTGAAGTGGTTCTCCTGGAGTTACGTAACAAGATGGGTTTGATGGTTTCCCTTGACCAATCGAGGAGACACCGACAACTCGGAAAAAGTAGGTTTGACCAGTGACCAGTCCGTCGACCTTGTATTTGCAATCTGCGGCCATTTCTGGTGCAATATTGCACGGGATCCATAAATCAGTCCCCTCCTTGCACTTTTCGATGATGTAGCCCTTGAAGTCACCGTCTCCGACGTCTTTTGTACCTTCCCATTTGAGCTCGATAAAGTCTTCGCCAACATTTGTGAATTCAAGCCAGTCGGCGGCCCCTGGAGCTGCTGGATCATCGGTCCAAACACGCCCTGGGAGGTTAATGTATGCTCCACATCCGACGATGTTTGCCGCTTTTACACGGAATTGATAAAATCGCTGAGGGGTGAGACCATCGACAGTGAAATGACGCTGGTTAAGAGCCTTGTTGTTAACTTGTCTCCATTTACCTACCAATTAATTTAACAAAAAAATAAAAAACAACAACAAAATTTCGAGTAAAATTTTTCTCGTTTTTTGAGGCCAGTTTAATAATGTATGGATATTTTAAAAACTTTTTTGAGAACACTACACATAATTCTATATTTTAAAATGGTCTAACTATTATATAAAAATTGTAATAACCTTATATTTAAAAATCGATTACGATGCCCGAGTTTATATAAAATCTTTTTTTTGTTTTTCTCTGATTAAAAACTATTTCAGGACACGAATCGCGTGATGATTACGTTATTGTTGATTATATTGAATTCAGCCAAAATAACTATCTAATTTAGCACATACGCACACAATTGGGCCAATGAAATGAAGCAGAGTAGGCTATGATCTACACTTAGTTTTATAAAAATTACGTAACATCACGCGATTTTTGTCCAGAAAAATTTCTTCACTAGAATAAAAAAATATATAAGAACTCAGGCATCGTAATCGATATATTCACAAACAGCGTAATAAAATACACTGAACACTTTGCCGAAATGAGCGATTCTGATCGATTTGAATTTCAACCGATCGGAATCGGGCTGAAATCGAAAAACCGAAGTTTTTGTCAAATTCTACATATATATAAGGTGTGCTATAATTTTTTATAAATGCTCAGTTTTGATTCTTTGCCTGTCTGCGAACAGCCTAGTTAAATATATTGCTAATATACTTTACCTCCGTATTCTCTGCATTCAAGATAGTATCCAATAATTGGTGCTCCGCCGTCTCTTTGTGGTTCTTCCCAAGCAACCTTAACCGAGGTTTTGGTTACATCTGGTTTACCGTCGTATCTCGAAACCCTGAAAAAAGAGAGCGCATTTCCATACCAAAATGGTGGTTTGATACCGTCATAGGCTACGACTGGATCGGATGGCTCCGAAAAGGCAGATGTCCCCTTGGAGTTAACTGCTCGGACTCTGAAAATGTACTTTTCTCCCATATCAAGCTCGTTAACGATAAAGTGACACATGGCGAGGGCTTTTTGATTACAAAACTCCCAGATTCCTGATCCCAATTGCTGTTTTTCAAGATAATAAGCGCAAGTTTCTCCGCCAGATTTTGAGGGTGGTGACCAGGTGACCTCAACGTATTCTCGCATGGCCTTTGACCAGTTAACGTTTCGTGGTGGCATTGGTGGACCCCGATAGCGACCTTCGAAATCAGTTCCGTCAGTGCACACCGAGTAACATTTTGGGTACTCGACGTATTCCTGTTTAGATTCGTCAAAGCCATTTTCCTCGCCCTCTTCAGCATCCTCGTCAACTTCTTGTTCTAATAAGAGGGTGGCAAATGCCTTTTTACATATTTACCAAAAATTGACGGGAAGAAAATATCGCCGGTTCAATATCGCCGAATTTGCCAATATCGCTAAATAAAACCTACACAATTTCACGATTTTTAGCTAATTTTCTGCCAGTGCATATATCGCCAAAATTACGTGGGCGTTTGGAGTTTTTATAAAAAATTTTGAGAATTTTTTTTTTGAGAATTTTTGAGAATTTCAAGATTAGACTTTCTAAATCTAATTTTTGAATTTTCATTTGATTGCGTTTGTTGAAGTACGTAATTCTACACATTATGGTATTCTACTTCATTTGAACCTATTCTAAAACTCATTATGAAATTGAAAAACTTTCGAAATTATGACGTCATTCCGAACGCCCATGCGTTATTAATATTTGAGCGAAAACATTTATTCTACTCCCTATATCCTGTTCAGAGGGAGTGTGATCAACAAACGTGAGAATGAACTAGACTGAGAATTAACCGTCCTTGATTGACCGACAGGCGGCCTCTACACTCACCAATCGCTTAAAATTACTATTCAACACCACACTGATATCTCTCTTTACAGATTTTGAACACACTCAATTTGAACATGATATTGCCGAAAGTGCTAATATTGCCGTAAAAGGCCAAATATTGACAAATTTTCCTGTAAAAAAAACTTTTGGCGATATTGCCCCCCGTGTATCATTTTTATGAAAAATTCATAAAAATACGCAATGTTACAAAAAAAATTTAAAAGGAGCTTGTGAATAATTTGAAAAGTCCGTAAATTTTTTTAACGGAGAAACATTTTATTTTTCAAACTGAATTTCTACATTTGATTATTTTTTTAAGTTCATTATAAGACGGTGGCCTACACATTTTCCACCCTATTCTTGTGGCTCTCCGCACCACACAACTTCAGTAGGCATCGAACAATCTGAGAATCCTGATTCGTTTTTAGCTCTAACTCTAAACTGATATTGACTTCCGAGATTAAGTCCTTGTACTGGATAAGCTTCACCAGCCGCTACAATTGGAGCTTCGTTATAAGTGGTCCATTCGTTTGCTTTAGATAAAGAATATTCAACATAGTACCCGTCGACGTCACCCTCGACCGCGTCAAAAGCAACGCAGATTGTTCCGTCAATGGTCGTCGAGTGAACTCGGCAATTTTCTGGAATTTCTGGCACAGAAGGTTCTTCTTCTTCGTAAACCTAAGAGAATTTTCTTTTGAAATTTATTATTTTTACGAAAATTTAATGAAATTTTTTTAAAGTTTTATAGTTGTTGTTCAAAATTGGATTTTTTTATTTCATGGTTTTTTTCGAAAATTTTTATTATTTAGAATTTTGATCTTTTCGAATTATACATTTTTGCAAAAAAATCAGTACCAGTAAGTGTTTACTAGTCACGTGGAAAAAGTGTGCCCTGATAAATGCTCAATTTGGATCTATTTTCATGATTATATTAAAGTAAAGTGTATTACTTTAATTTCAACTTAGCGTTTTGACTAAAAAATTTTCAGATTAAACATTGTATTTCAAAAGACTAGTTCTCAGATTTAGCAAAAACTTAAATAGTCATACATTTATTATAATAAGAGAAATTTACAATTCAATCAAGCTCAAAGTTATCTCAGAAAAGAATATTATTTTATTGAAGGATATATCGAAGATTATGCCTAAGTATGATATTTGGCAAACATAGGCAAAAAATATAGAGAAATGGAAAAATATCATACATATGCATAATCTACGATATATCTCCTTTCAAACTGAACTAGCTTGATTTAAAAATTGTGTGTCAAAGTGTCTACTCCCGGTTTTGGAGTCACTCGAAAAAGATGACCTGTGTCATATTAAAGATTGGGATTCCTCGGCCCCTAGAGCGTTTGATCCGCGTTTGACCTATGAAAGCACCGGATATAACCACATTAACCAATAAGAGCTTCGAAAATTAATTCAAACGCGAAATTAAAAGCCTAGACAAACCAATCTTGGATATAATTCCATCATTGCAATATGATATTGTTAATATCAGTATGACAGTATTATATTTGAATATAATATTGAAGTTTCATTTCACGTTGAATATATTTTTGGACAGTATACTTACGTGAATATCTCCAGCTTCTGGTGGCATCAAACTAAATTTATCTTCAGCAATTTCTGCATCTGTTCGTGGCATACCAGTATCTCGGCATGCAACTGGACCAATAGCCTTGCACCATTGAGACTTACCCCATCTGTTTACCGATCTCACTCGGAAGAAATAGGCAGTATTGTCTTCTAATCCGGTCACTGGGTATCGCATAAGACCAATAACCTAAATTGAAAATATTAAAGATTTTTTGAAATTTTACTTTAATTTTTGAAAAATGATTATTTTTTGAAAATATTTATCATTCTGTCAAATTGTAATTTTCGAAATGTTATCATTTTTATCGACTACTTTCGAATTATTTATTCATTTTCAAGATTATTGTTTCAGTGATAATAATTTCTAAAATATAATTTTTTTTTTGAATATCATTATTTTTTTCAAAATTTTATTATTTTCTAAAATATTATCAATTTTTTGAAATTTGATAATCATCAACGTATTAATACCTTAGAGTTCAATCTCTTCCACAATTTGCTACCAGCAGCGGCATATTCTAAAATATATCCGTCAACTTCAGCACCACCGAAATGACCGATGAATCCAGGTCGTTTCCATGTCAACATAATGTGGTCACGAGTTGTTTCAACCACATCCAAACCAGTTGGAGCAGATGGTGGACCATTTCGACCACGGATGTAGAGGAACATTTTGGAAACCGAAGCTCCTGCGGTATTGTAGGCTCTGCAGCACCATTCTCCTTCATAGTCGGTATAAGCTCGGAGAATAGAAACAGTAGCCTGGATCGGTGTTCAAAAATATATAACATAATTTCTTATAAAAATGATAAGAGTCAAATTTTTAATTTATTTTTTGAGCCAGAAATGTCGAAAAAATTATTTTAAATTTCGAGTTATCATAAAATTTGAAACAAAAATGAATAAAGGTCTTGTTGAAATATTTGCCAAATTTCAGTTCAATACCCACTTGCGCACGATAATTAATTAGTAATTGACCATTATCTACCTGCGCGCTTGTGTTTTGCAACACTATTCACAAAAATATGTTTTTCTGAAAATTATTGGTGAATTCGATAATATGACCTTCGTTTTAACATAAATGGGGTTAATAATTGCAGTTAAATTTTGAGAAAAAAGTTGAGGTCACATTTGAAAAAAATTAGTTGAAGTCAAATTTCAAAAAATTGTTGGGGTCCGATTTCAGAATAATTACTTTCGGTAAAATTTAAACAAAATAATTTTTTTTTATATTTTAAGCACTGGCCTTAATACCATCAAAACTGACTCGAACACGTTCTGGTTCAGTTTCAATTGGCTTTCCATTGAGAGTCCAGAAAACATTTGGTGCTGGTTTTCCGTCGACATGACAAGCAAAAGTGATTGCATCACCCTCCCATACATTCTGATTATACAATTTCGTGTTAAATCGTGGATAACCGGGAACATTTAACTCTTGGACATCTGGATAGTCGGTTGGCTTCTTTAAATTGTAGCCGGATTTGATATCGTAGTATCCGAATCGTCCCGATTGGTATCTTTTAACCACAAGATTTGCGTAACTAGAAAGTTCACCTTTGTAGTTTTGGACTGATACACGATAAGTACCAGCATCAGCGACTTGAGCTCTAGAAACCTAAATACAGTTTATTTAATGAAGTAATTTTTTTTTGTCGACGTTAATTAAAATGCCTTTTTTTTTATGAAAAGTGCTTTGGCGTAAATTAGTCGATCCTGTAAGGCCCGATTTCGAACTTTTTCAAACGTATTTTATGGGCAAAACAGATGTTCGGAGCGAAAGAACATTTTTATCAATAAATCTAGTTTTTGATCTCAAAATCGTCGTAGAAATGTGAGGTATTTTTTTTAGTTTTGCTTAACCAGCAAGAAAATTGCATAAAAAATATTGATTTAGGGACCCTTGGGAAATAGAACTTGTCTCCTAGGCCCTTGAAACCGAGCAGAAAATTTTCCGGCTGCTTTTGCAATTTTCCACTCAATTTTCTTTCAGTATCATACTAGCAGTATGGCAAACAAGCAAATGAATATACATTTTTTCAAATCTTATAATTTTGTTTTCTAGAACCGCCTAGGGTTTAAAATTTGCTTGAAAATCTTAGAAGTGATTGAATTCCCATATAAAATGTCTGAAATTTATTTGAAATAATTTTCAAATTTTGAGCTCGGGTAGAGTTGACCACTTCATTTAAAAGTGCCGGTGCGATTATTTGCTTACCTCAAGAGTGTTAACGCCATTTCTTTCAGTAATTTTGAATTTTCCAGGTTCGCACATGGTTGGCTCTATAGGAATCATATTATGATACCAAGTAACTAGTGGTGCTGGGTTTCCGTCGACTCTGCAAGTGAATTTAACAGTCATATTTTCCCAGATTGTGTGTGATCTGAGTCCATGTTCAAAAAATGGAGCTCTTGGGTTAGATTTTTTAATCAAAAGTTGGTTATCTATTAATGGTTTTTCAATAACTTTTGCGGGTTCTCCACGTTTTTCCTCTGGTTCGGCCTCGGCGGCCCCTTCCGCTTTTCGTCTTCTGGTTCTAAATTCATATTTGTATGGTTTTGCATCTTCAGCATCGTAGGCGGGATAGGCAAATCGGTTGGCGATATAACCAGCAACTTCTTTGATATCATTTTGATGAGGGGCAAGATCACTGATAACATTAGCGTTTCCAGTTGGAATATCATAGTCTCCTAGTCGGGATTTTGGATGATCTTGTCCAGCAGTTCCAGCCCAAGTGTAGAATTTTTGGTGAGCCTGAAAAATTTTTGAAAAAATAATAAATTTATACATATTTATCAAAAACTACAGATATCTTAATTTCTACTACTGTAGTATATCAAAAATCAAAATTTCCGATTACTGAAGAATAACCATCCCACGTAAAATTAAATGAAAATTATGCTGAAATTGATAAAAAATATAACTTACAGATCCTGCTCTTGGAGCATTATATTGTTGAGTGATGTTCACATAATGTGGTACAAGTGGCTCCAAAGCCTCCGCAGCACGACTAGCGGCTCTTTCTTGACCTCCAAGTTGGCTAATATGAGTTTTCAATTTCAAATCAACCGAACCATCAGCATTCAAATCAGCAGTTCCAGCAACTGGAATAGCCTGTTTTAGAGGTTACTTTTTGATCAAAACTTATTTTCAAAACGTGCAAAATTTAAAATAATTTTTTGATTTTAAATAAAGAATTGGGAAATTTATGACATATTTTCTTCACAAAAATATTTTCATATTTTTTTTCAAAGAGTGTTATAACCCTTTATCACTTTTTGGTTAGAATGCGTAGCCACTACTTCTTTTTAACGTGTGATTTTAACGTTGTGGCTACGCATTCTAACCAAAAAGTGATAAAGGGATAAGGGACAAAATATCGGCAATATAATATTTCTCAAATGTAATTTTTGTGTAAAGGAAGGAAAAAAATTTGAATTTAATTTTTTTGTGGAAAATTAACGACTTGTCAAGTTCAAATTTTGTACAATAACTTTTAGAATTTCGCACTTTGATAATTTATTCGTATAATACGAATTGCCTCCTCGTAATTTACGATGCTCACATTATGCTCACATTTAGTTCAATCTTTGTAATAAATCAAAAGCTTGAAATAAAAAAAGATTTTTCACAATATTATATTGTCGATATAAAATTGATATAAAAATATTTCCAGATTTTTGACTAGATAGTGTGAAATTGATAAAAAATTTTTCAAAAAACAAACAGTTTTTTTATTTTCAGAATTTTTAACGTTAAAAATGTGTTCAAAAATTAAACCTCCCTTTGTTACTGTTCCTCGCATGTTAAGAGGGTTTGAGACCAAAGTCATTGGTGCATTTGACATATACGATCCTCTGCCTGTGATATCAGTTTCTCCAAATCGACTGTCTCGGGATGCGGCTCGGGAAGACAAATCCCTCTTTGAATAATTCACGGTTTGACCCTTTATAGGAGTCAAAGACCTAAAAAAAGTTTTATCAGTTGCTTTTACAGTACTCATGATTATTGCGGATAAAAATTAAACTTTTGAAAAAAAATTGACGAACAAAATTTTGTCGAAAACATAATAAGGGATATTATGACAAAAAAATGTTTTCCCAGAATAATGCATGTCCGTTTTTTATTCTATAAGATTTTTATAAAAATTAATATTCAAACAATTAGTATTGACGTATTTTTCTTAGTCAAGGGACTCAAGGGTTCGTCATCAATATAAAGTGTTAGCTGTTATAATCAGATTCGTTTCGATTACCACCTTCGGCATTATATCAAGGTCCCAAAAACTGCATGATTGTAACGTTTTTGATAGAAAAAAAAAATTGTGAACTGGTTAATATTCAAGGCCTGTCAAGTTATAGTCACTCTTTGACAAGATTACGAAAAATATGTATTTTCTGCGATTCTTGATCGTTTTCCCTCTTTATCCTATTTCAAACCAGAGTGAATCTTGAAAATGATGGTGATCTTTATATCGCGTGTTCGAATCCCACTAGTGGCGTCTTAGTGATTTTTGGATATAATGATAAGCTAGGGTGCTTGATATTGAGAGCGTCGAAGTTGGTTGATGCGTAATATTAGCCGATCAACCCCCCGTCTCATAAGGCGGCGTGGGATTCAAACACGCGCTATAGAGATATCATCATTTTCAAGATTCACTTTGGTTGGAAAAAGATGTATATTTATTATGGAAAATGATAAAAAAAGGGATAAGTTTAACACCCAGCTAATAAGAACTAAATTTTACAAAAGGTGACACTATGGTTACAAAAGTTAAGGCTTTAAATTTATAAATCTTTAAATTTCAAAATCTTTTAAATTAAAATATTTTAAATCTTTAAATTTTAAAATCTGAAAGTCATAATAAGAGAATGGTCTCGAGATTGAAATGGAAAAAAACAGAAACATTATTGGTCAATTCATTTTTGACGCACAGTTATTTGGTACTCAAATAATCACTCTCGAGACCTTTCTCTTTTTTCAGAGCAACAAAATTACGCACTATAGATATTATAGCAAGAAATAAAACTCTTTTTAAAAAATAAGAATTAAAAATTAGAAAAAAATCTTGCAAATTGAATCAAAACTAAAATTTTTCTCCATCATATTTTCTCCATATTCTTCGTTTAGGATCTCTCATTCAAATCAAAATCTTTAAAAAACTTACCCGAACTGTTTAGGCATGTAGAGGGTCCTAAAAGCTAAAAAGAGATGTCAAATCTGGTAAAGATTGTCTAGCGGCGAGAGGACCTCTTGAACAGTCATTTGCTTCACACCTCAAGTATAATCTAATGTTAGGACAAAATTAGATAGTAAAACAGATGATGACTCGGCCAGGTTACGAGTTACTCACCACATCCTCCGTAAAATTCATTAAAAGGTCGCTAACTCATTAAGGGGGGTACTGGACGCTGGAATGGAATTTAATCGATGAAAATTAACCATTCAGAGCAGGCTTGTAAAAGGGTTGGGTTTTGCGTGGGTTTTCCATTTTTTTTGCGTAGGTTTAAGCAAAAGATAGGGAAAAATGGGGATGGGGATAGAAAATCAGATCGGGGATGCATCCTTTTACAAGCCTGTTTTACAGGGCCTTAACGATACTAGTCAGATTAGCCATTTTGTAAAACTATCTTTTAGCTTGTGGAAAGAAAATCTCAAATTATTTTAGTACGCATACAGTCTTTCACACATAAGCGACACAAGAGCGCAAATTATAAAACTATCTCCTTCAAGGTTTTATGTCGAAATTAGCTAAACCTTAAGGGGGTAACCGACGGAGGCTGTATCTCGAGACTCATAAGTGATAGGAAGCTAATTTTAGTTCCATTGTCATTTTCGTGGCTGGTTTGCTTCCAGAAATATAAAAAAAAAAAAAAATTTTCGATGTCAAAAATTTTTTCAAAATTTTCTATATTTTCAAAGTTTTTGATTTTTCTTAACCGCACTGTATCCTTTTTGAAGTAATAACTTTTTTCCTCTAATTTTTGTTTGCATTAGATCACTGTGAATTAGGATCTTTGAACATGGCAATTAAAAAATTTTAAATTTCGAAAAAAAAATTCCAAATTATTTCTTAGATCCAGAAATTTGGGGTAACCGACGGAGGCTGTCTCGAGACTCAGAGTGATAGAAAGCTGATTTTAGCTGCATTCTTATTTTGTTAACGGGTTTGCTTATAAAAACCTAAAAACGATGAATTCGATTAAAAATTTTCCGAATTTGCATAATAATGATGGATTTTTGTTCTAAGTATTTTTTTCAGGTAATTTGACTTTTCTCGTGATCTAGACATTGGATCTGACTTATTACAACTTATTTTTATTGTGCACTTACTGACAAAAATGTATCAAAAAATATTGATTTTTACTCAAAAAAGTTTTGGAATTTCTTCAATATCCTATTTTTGACGAATTGAGGGTAAATAAACTTTGAGTGCCTCTAAAGAAGCTAATGAGAATTTGCACACTTTTTAAAGAAGTGCTTTCTTCAAAAAAAGAAAATCTGATTTGTTCGACTAAATGAAATGGGGTCGCTGCTCAGTGCACAAAAACACCCATTTATTTCGGAAATTTCTCTAAATAACAAGAAATTTGAAATCAAGTTTGTACGGCTGTTAAGCTCACAATATAAGTTGAATATGAAAAAAAAGAAAATTTTTGATATCCAGGAGCTAGATAAATTACTCCAAAAATTGGGAAAAAGGACACTTTTGGACCGGTTTACCGGCCGGTCCGGGTGGTACATACAGAGAAAACTTTTGGACCACGCATTTTTGTTGAACTTGTCAACATATTCTCCTATAATCCGAAGTTTGAACTCAATACGAATTTTGGTTAGCTCAGGACTAACGTTTGAAAATCAGTAAAACCCGTCGGTTACCCCCTTATGCAGTTTTTCAAATTTCGCTTAATTTTATTTAAAATAAGGAAAAACCGACCGTTTTTTGGCAATTATTTGTCGAAAAACCTATCTCCTCTTAGGAAAAAATGTATAAAATTCATTCACATTTTTTTCAAACCTAGCTCACACAAAAAAAACTTAAGGGGGCTCTGAATTGAGGCTCAAACAAAAAAAAATCTGAATTTTATTACAATAGTTTTTTTCTGAAAATATGGATAATTTGAAATAAGCTGGTGGTATTTTCAACCCAAAACAGTTTCAGGAAAGTACTTTTTAATCATTTTGAAAAATTGTCTTGATTTTAAGCATTTTAATCAAAAACTATGGATTTTCAGGAATTAGAAATACTGTTTTGAAAAAGAAAAATCATCAAAATTCAAGTTTCGATAGTAACAGCCCTTCGCGAGGTCATGAGCTGTTTATTCATATATGTTTCAAAATTTTGACTAAAAAATCTACGGAGAAATAGGCTTTTCTGCGAGCCTCTTTAAATCAGCTCAAAGAATCGTTTTTTGCATTTTCGTTTGTTTACTTATTTTCTATAGTTAAATCAATGTGTGCTACGAGAGTCGGACGGTACCCCTTTTTTCTTTATTCTGAAACTTAAAATCTTGAAATGTTTATTTCAGGCGACTCTGCGGGTTAAATTTAACTTTTTCTTGCGAAGAATTATTTTAGTGCCTTTAGATGACCTTTACGAAAACAGTTAAGTAAAACCATGGTTAAAATATTCGGGTTGGGGGTGAAATGCAAGAAAATGAAAATGTAAAGAAAAATTTAAAGGCGAAAATTTATCATGCAATTATTATCAAACGCATATAAAGTTAGCTGAGACAGCACAAAATGAAATTATTTATCAGATGATATCAAATCTTAATCAAAATCTCGGATAGATTTTTTCACATTGCATCGGTAAAGGTCGTTTGTGTTAAGTTTGTCTTTGACGATGCAGCGCTCGTGTTATTTTAAATAATTGGCTTACAAGTCCTTAATAACTTTGCAGAGCTGTTAAGGGTTAATAGACCAGCACCCGCAGAACTTTTTATTGTTTATTTATAGATTCTGAACAATTTGTATTTGTTGTACAATAGCCTTGCATAACTATGGCGTCAAAAAATTAGAATTTTCAGGGCTTAAAATTGCGTTTTGGTTAGAAAAAATTCTTGTTTCAATAATCTGAAAATTTTGGAAATGAATTTTGAAGATTTGTTACAAGTTTATTTTTTCCATTAAAAAAAAATATACTCAATTCTGCAATTATTTCAACTGATTTCAAATTAAAAAAAATTGAACCGCAAAGAAATTTCCGAGTGTAAAGTAATTGCGGATTTGCATAGAAATCACCGGAAACTTTTTTATATAGTTTTTTTTTGAAATGTTTTTATCAGATGTACCGAACAGAGCAAAATTTTGATATTAGGATAAATAAATTTTGCCGCATTTATGAAACCGATTTCGGCGTCAAAGTGAAAAAAACAGAATATTTAATTCTGTTTGAAATTTTTTTAAATTAATTTTTCTGCAAAATTCCAGAATTTCGTTATAACTGTTTTTTTAACGCGTGACCATAAGAAATTTCATGAATGGGTATGAAAAAAGTTTAGTGTTTGTAGAATTATTTATACAAACACTGAAAATATAAATCTGCTAAAAATCAAGGTTACGAAAAAACGAAAAAGTACCATCGACAAAAATATGTCGATGGTTCAAAAATGTCATTCCGATTCTAAAAATATCGGAGTCATATTTTGTGTTCGTTTATTTAAATGTATGTAATTTAGAGGAAGTGCAAATTGCACACTTTCATTATGAAAGTATCCGGACAGGTGTCAATCATTTTAAGATTACAGAATACACTTAAGATTGATGAATTTTTGATTAATATTTGAAATGTGGTACTGAAAGTATTTCCGGCTTTCTTTTAAATGAAAAACCCCAATTCCATTATCTGTATTTAAAAGGTCAAATAAATACGGCATACTAAGTTGACGACTCATGATAAAATTATAATTCATAAATAAGAAAAAATGTCTTTATGTCCTTAAATTTTCATCTGGCGGATGTTAAATCAGCTGATATTAGCCCGCTGAAAAATATTGCAATAAAACTTTGTTCTTATCAGAAGAATGTAAATGCGGGTCATTGCCAATGACTCATTGGTAATTATTGCTAATTAATTCTGCCAAATATCGGCTGTTTGATATTTGCGTTGAAAATCACAGCGGTGCAGGTGAGAGTTAAAAAAAAGTTGAGTCATCTCGATANAGACCATTTAACCAGCCAGTTACTGATCAGAAACAGAGAAGGAACAGAGGTTGAAATTCACAGAATTTTTCGCGTTCAACTAAATAACTCTTTTTACTTGTTAACTCATCTTTATTATTGGCGAAATATATCAAAAAAAAAAAATATCAGCCTCACACAAATTAACAGATACACTTTTGCAGATTTTGGCACTGTGAGGCTCCGAAATCGATTATACCAAAGTTTATATACATTAGAGTGTGGCTGTGAGCAAACGTACCGATTTTATCTGGCCCACTTCAATATATTCGCTCAGAAAGTGAAATTAACAATATTTTTTTCTACTTTTGAGCTGCTGCACTCATTTATAGTCGCGGCATGCAGGATTAATGGTTTCTTATTACTCGTATTGCATACATTTTAAAATAATGGCAAATGACATAGTATTATTTATTTCAGAGACATAAACGACAAAAAGATATGTTTTCTTTTATTCAGGCGATACAACTCAGCATATCTACAAAAACCGAAGTATCTCGGAATAAACCGTGGGCCGAATATTATTTTTTTTCCAAGAATTTTATCCAAGAAAAAATTGCTGCTCAGAATATATACAGTACAAAGAGTGCTCTTAATTTTAAAACCTGGCCGTACACCTGTTGGCCGTACCCCACGCTTCGTTAAAACTAAGATAAAAAATATAACAAAATGGACGCACGGTGAAAAATCAATCTTCCAAAACAAAATTCTTTCGAACATAGACCTAGAAGACGTTATGAAAAGATTCTCCAATTGCAGCAGGTTTGAATATCTAAATATCCTCAGTCTCATTGAATTAGTACAAATGAGAAAATGCATGGAAATTTACAACGACTGTGCGCTCAAAATCGGTAAATACCGTTTAACTCAACGTTATTAAAGTCGCTAATATTAAGAAATACCTCATTTTAATCATATATTGAACGCAATTTTTTTGACCCCGAGAGAGTTGTTTTGAATACGCAGGAATGAATTATAATTTAATACGGTAATAACAAATTTTGGTTTAATGGATGATACAACACAATCAGACTTCAGATTTTTGCAGGCTTGAGAAAAAAACCCAAACTAATAACGCATCATTAAACATGCAAAGATTCTAAAAAAAATGATGCAGACGTTTCAACATGGTAATAAAACGATAAAACTTACGGAACTAAACTGTTCCCATGAATATCATCTAAATCGCCTCAAACAATGCTTTGGTTCACACTTCCAGCAACCTTTTTGGACACAACTGCCTTGAATCGATGTGATGCCCTTGCAAGGGGATTTTTGTCTCCCCCCCCAAAAAAAGGAAAATTAAAGTCAGTTTTCAAAGTTTCTGAAGATGAAACGTGATTTAGATTGATTACAAGGAAATTATTAAGAAAGACTCTTTAATACTATATCGAGTTTTTCAAAATCACCGACGATTGTACACGCCGTTAGTGTTTCAGTACAATATCATCCAGGTGTGAGGGGGCGTTGAGACGCTCAACGTCACGTTGATTTTCTGACCGCCATCAACCTTGCCACATTTAATTTGAGTGAACACTTAATGTTTGCCTATGGGTTAATCAACCTAGAGAAACACAACTGGTTTGATGCTAGTCCGGAAGATAGAACCCAGTAATTAACGGAGATACGAGAAACGATCTGTCTCGTTCACTAACCACTACGACCAACGTGAATTCATTTCCTGTAGCACCATCGTCTTTCCTTAGATATTTGTCAAATATATCTATAATAATAATAATATTATATATTGCTGAACTCAGAATATGTTGATTATGGTGCGAAAACCTTTGCCCCCCAACCACCCAGTCCCTCGAATTCTAAGCAGGATTTCTGATTTGGTATCAATGTAGAGAGATTGAGAGAGTTACAGGTAATTCACACACAATAGGGTGCCCTCTATGCGAATTCGAGAATATGCATAGAACCCACAGGATCATCATCAGCTGAGTTACAAGGGGTCTCATAGCATGATATCTCTGAATAATGCGGCGAGAATATAATTTATAGGGACATAAATCGGCTCCACGAAAATAATTTTGATCATATTTAAAAGCAGAATTGAACGTTTACCTTGTACAACCGTATAGCAACTATCAATGTTTCTTTGACTTATTATTTACGCAACGGTCTGAGTAGTGCAACTTTGAAAATATGTAAAAATTACTTTGTACAAACAGTAAGTTTATTTGTATCTTTCTTTTCTATCGAAGAGGATACGCTTGTCGTTATGACAATCACATAAATAAAATCTTAACCAAATATTCAAGTAAGATAATCACCTTGTACATATTTTTGAGGGTAATTTTTGTAGAATACAACTGAGAGTATCACATCTAGTTATATCAGACTGTTAGGTCAAAATTTTTTTTCGTAAAAAAATGACATAAAAACCGTTTCGTAAAGCTGCGAAAAAAACTGCTATTACTTCTGATTTCAATTATTTTGTTTGCTCCTTTCAGAAAAGACACCGGGCATAAAGTACCTACAATAGCGTGCTCATGTTGAATTTTGTCATTTTGAGTCTGGTCAGTTGTTTATCAGAGAAGTTGCGAACTGAACATTTACGATGCAAAAAACACACACTAAATCAAACTAAAAGAAGATAATAAAAAAGATACTTCTCAGAGATTAATTGAGAATCTCAATTCTGAAGAGCTATCTTTTTTCCAGGTCAATATGATGTGATTATATTAAAAATTCGTTATTAGTTTCGACTACTCGATAGTATATCTCCTTAGAAGAACAATTCAGAATATTCAGATATATCAATATCTAAAAAATGACTCTGAGTCACATAGCGTTTATAGTTGAAAGAAAATGTGATGTATAAAAGCTCACACTTTATCGTCTGCAACTTATTCTGGCACAGACTATCCAAAGAAACACTTGCCATAACCTTTACGATCAATTAAAACCCATTTATTTTGATCAAACAATACTTATTATATAAATGTACTTTAAAAATTTCGAAAAAAAAGGCGGCATTTATTAATTCGTTGCCAATCCATTCACAAGTCTTAGTTTAACTCGGATCGGTATTTTTTTTGTTTTATTTTTCAACAAAAAACTGCATGCTGCAAGCAACATCAGCCATGGACCCCCCTTTAAGCCTGCTAAGAATTTTCCCCGGGAATACTACGATGAATACAAATTAATCGCGTATATCTATCAACTCATGAAACACACTCATTACATCAAGATCTATAATCTTACCAGGATCACAGATAATTGGTTTTTTGGCGAGATATGGCACTCGAGGGTAGATTCAATGTGTACTAGTTATCATGATCAAACGAAGTCAATTTTTAACTCAACAAAAATAATGTATTGTGTATAGATGGAAATGGTTTTTTAAAATCAATAAAAACAAATTTTCTCGAACATACTTCATAGCAACTGCATTTACCTAAGTTATACAAATTGGCCGTGAAATACTCCAATGATTAATTTGCGAACTCGACTCACAGTTGCCCGAAATATACATAAGATCTTTAAAAGGTCTATTTTTTTAAAATCTTTGCAAATCAATTTTCAATATATACTTTGCTCATAGAAACTGATCCAATTTGATTCGTGCTTGTCGTTTAAGGATCGTTCATATAAATAGATTAAAAGTGTTTTTTCAAGTTTTTTTTATATTCTATTTTGCTAAAAAGTTTATTTTTACACCAAAATATATTTTCTTTCTGAATAACTAATGTTTTCCTTGCTATTTAGTGCATTTTCTTCCCGATGTTTATCAAATATTCCTCGGATGCCTAGAAATCGCTCTTTTCAATCTGAATTCGTAAACAAGCCATATTAAAATAAAGTCAAAATTGATTACTGAGTCTACTAACAGCTATGAATTAGTGACCGCTAGAAAAATCTAACCAGCTATTAGCAACGAATTAACCAAAATAGCGCAAACGGAAAAAAATTGTATGTACATCGCATGAAATTCGCGATAATACTGTTCACTGAACAATCAAATTATTTGTTACCTATTCTTATTGCCTTAATAATTATTATGGGCTCTGTGGCATTATGACCCTTTTCTTAACATGTGCTTATAAATTGAACCGGTTCAAGAGTCTCAAATTTTGGATATTGTTTCCAACAAAATCATAAAGACTTTGTTCCCAAGAATCTTTACACCTCCTTTCTCAATTCAATCATTACTGGAAATCATACACTTTAGAGACAATTGAATATTTATTGCAAAATGTATTGACCCTCATCAAAAAGAAAAATCATATTCGAAAATCAAAGAACAAATAGTTTAAATTTAATTTATTATAATTTGGTGACATGCCAGGGGTGATTTTAACTCCAGCGGATATGTGCATAAATATCCGAAAAAAAATCTTAGAAAAATTGTTCTCTGAAACTATCGGGGTGTCAGAACCAAAGTGAGAAAAACCCGTGAGAATTATAACTTCAAACGACTCACGTACAAAAAATAAATTTAGAAAAGACAGTCAGAAAAACTAACCTGATTAACTGATAGTGAGAAACTTTAATATTTAACTATAAGTTGCTCCTTTTTTAATGCGATACACCCTACTAAACGTGCCTAATAAATATTTATCGGGAAGAGCTGAAAAAAATAACAAAATTAATGTTTCGGAACAGTAAAATCTTTCCCACACACTAATCCAGCTGATATTACTGACTAGTCCTTTATGACCTTTTGCCATGATCTGAGAGATGTGGGCTGAAAAAAGAGAAAGCGGCCTCTGATAAGTGCTAGAAGGGTCCTTAGCGAGTGTTAGGATTTGGCTGCCCCTCAACCCACATCTCTTAGATCATGCAAAAGGCATAAAGGATATATGTTCAAGTTGGTAACCTTCAGAAATTAAAGTAGGAGTAGTGTTTTTTTGTCGTGAGCGTCTCAAAATAAGCTCGGAAAACAACGTTTGTTTTGCTTATTTTTAGATAGAATGTAAAAATATCTTGAATACTCCGATAGTTATAATAAATCCTCGCTCTGATTTTTTGGGATGATAAAATCAATAATGATATTAATAGCTATCACCTGTAACCTCACGGAGGAGTAGGTCATCATCAAGGAAAACAAATATCACTACATGTGCGTGCTGCGTTGAGCGCGTATAAAGTTTATATTTATAGACCCGGGTATAGTTAGATTACCTCCATACGCTCCGATTACAGCCCAAACCACTAGTAAGCCCCGAAAAACCTTCGCGGCATATTGAAAAATAAAATTTTATCGTTCTGGCCTGCGGCGTATAGTTATATTTACATGCAATATATATGCAAAATCATATGGGCTCTCTTCAAAAGCGTATGTCACTTTGTGCAAAAGATAGCGCGATAACACCAGATTTCAGACCAAGATCTCACACGGCGACAACTGAAAAATACGTTATTTAAAAACATTTCAGCGCACATTTGACCTAAGAAAGTGCGTATTCAGGCAGTATTTAAAAACATGTATTTAAGTTGTCTCCATGCAGATCTAGTTCAGCAATTCACGTGAAAATGCGGGCGCATTATGTCAGAGAGAGAGAGTTTGCTAACTCATTATTTAATTATATAATTACTTTCTACATCTCCAGGAGAGTAGCGAAATAAAAATTAACGTAAAAAATCACCAACAATATACTTCACCACTGATATTTAACCAAGACAACACATTATTAGAACCATTAAGAATATTGTCCACCGTGGACATTCACGGACGCACTATTTGCCAAAGACGCGTAGGTTAGGACAAAGTCACCTAAGTTAAGGAAAACGCGTAGAAAAGAGGCGTATTTTTGGCACAAACACTTCGAACTATAAGCACAACCGCCCCCGCTGTATATGGAATTAACGCATAGTAGGTCCTAGTTTACCCCACTGTAGTGACTGAGTGTTCATGATTGGTATATCAGCGAGGCGATGTGTATTTCTATGTTAACAGATCTTGACGGGTGGATGAATTTTTTTGTTGCCAACATTATCTTACATTAATTAAACATTGTGAACCATTAACTAATGCGTATAATCTCATATACAGCGGGGATGCGGCAGATACTAGGAGAAAAGTTCGTTCGCCCAAAACCTTACTAGTACGCGTAATTCTAACGATAACACTCTACTTTTTCTTCCTAACGACCTTTAATAACAAACGAGCGTTACAGTTCTTATCCCCCTGGAAAAATTTGTTGCTGTAAATTTGTACATATCTAGAGTTTAAAATTGCGTTGAAACATTGGTCAAAGAAGAATTATTTGAGTATAGAATCTAAGGTAGAATTTAAGCAATATAATTACTAGCACTAGAATTCTAAGTCGTTAATGTACTAAATATTATGAGTTTCATCGAAAAAGAAATATATATTAGTCTAATTAAAAAAAACAATGAATTCAAAGGAGAGTTTCAAAGAAAAAATAAGAATCACACTGCAAAAACTATCATTGTAATCCGTTTCTGAATGAGATATAAAACTTACTTGAAGTTCCTGCAAAGAAAGTCACGAAAAAATATGAAGAGCTTACCTGGGTAGTGAGTTCATCAACAGAGCATTTTTTCTTGAACCTCGAGCTGGATAATAAACTAAAAACACGACAACTTGCAAGGAAAATTAAAAATTGTTAAAATAATACAATGGCCATTCATAGCGACAGTAATTAACTGCTAAATAAAATCGGGTGCAGTATCCTAAATACGCCCGTCATTTCCTAGCGAAGTGAGAACCTGGCCGCGAAGAACCCTGCCGCCGATAAAAGTAAATGAAACTCGCCGTTCAAATTTGGGAATGAGTGGTACTCAAACAGCGCGTCGAAACTCTAATTGTTACTAAAATATAATATTTTTATACTATATTTTATTATATACTGAAAATATTTATATTGATTTGTGAGCGTGATAGGACAATCATTGTAAAATTGACACCTTTAATATGCGGATCATAAATTTCTATGAACTTTTATAACAATATATTAATTTCTTAGTTATATGATTATCAAACTATGTAAAAAGATATATTTCAATTAAATATTTTTTAGTGACGCTTATGTCTATTACAGATGAGTAGGACAAATATTAGTTTTAGATATATTGTATAACTGTGAAATCACGCCGCGTTTAATTTTTTCCGAACGTCAGCTGAGCAGGAGAGGGAGTACAAACAGATTTGCATTGGACAATGACCCCTATGAAGAACATGTAAAACTCATTTTCGACCTTCGGCACTGATAGTTGAATTACACACTTTCGCGATATTTGTCAAAATGGGTCATATAAATAAGCCACAAAATTGTAATACTCTAAAAGAAAACATGCGAAATAAAGTCGTGGATCGTTTCATATTAATACCCCAAGTTTCCCCGTCATATGAACGAGGGAAAATGAAAAACGATTATAACTAGTCGTCACATAAAGTGCGCTGAAAAGAATACCTCATTAATTTTTCAATTTAAAGAAATGGTAAAACATTAACCAATACATGCAGCAAGAGAGTGTATAAAACAGCACAACTTTTTTTTTATTTACGATGTGCTTACAAAAGAGTACAGATCAAATGATTGGTAAAGCTTTGTGCCCATATACAAATCAAATCTAGCCGAATCTTATTCAATCTTTTCTGTAATAATTAGAAAGAAACGGTCTGAAAAGACGACTCAGATTAAATTTAGTATATTTAAATTATGAAACGACGAAAATTGCAGAAATGTCATTATAACACACGATTTGATCAGCGATACACAGAAGTCCCAAATAAAGTGGAACATCGGCATTTGTGTCGTCAAGTTCCCTAAACAGAACGAGAAATAATCCCAATTTATTGGTGAAAATAGAACCTTGGTTAGAAATTCAGAATAATGCCGTAAAAACGACTCGTTTTGGTCCGGCCAACCCTCTCACGCGCGCTTTTAGCCCGTATCACAAGAAATCCGGTCATGAAGTGCCCACTTGCGATCCGAACAAACAGAAATTAGGATTTCAATGGAGAGGCTTTTTAATATGGGTCAAGTCTATTTGCTGAGATTTCTTTAAGATTTATAAGGGACACCCGAGAAATCCGACACTAGTATGCAACCCAGGATAATCGTATTTCATTCTGGATCTAAGAACTGTATAATAATTGGTTCCGCTATCTACAGGTGAAGATCATCAAAGAAATCACACAAAGATTAGCCTGTATTCGCAATTACAGACTGTGACGATAATTTATTAGATTGACTCGCCAATTATATTAGTTATGTTAAAAATGTATACAGAATACGTTTTATTGTTTTTCCTCCGTATAATCTTGTTTTTATTTTTTCCAAAGGCAGTGGTGATCGAAATCTTCCTCGATATAATTGCGGGGCGGGGCACAAATTTTGGGGCCTGGGAGGAGCAGGTGTTTCGGTATTGGGCGGTGCAGAACTATGTTTTCGTAATTCATACCTTCATTGTTCATTTTAATTTCTAAAAACTGAGACCGCCGCATGACCTATAATTATTCATGAACACATCAACGGTCAAGGCCCATGCGTATCATACTACAATTTATTTATTATATTTTATTCCGCACACATTTTTTAATTTCGGGAGTTTATTTTCTGAACCGCCTTCAACGTGAGATCAAATTCGAAAGATAGAACGAGTTAATATAAGTAATTTTCAATAAAACCTAACACCAGGGTGGTGGTCAAGAAAAAATCTGACAAACATATGTAAGGAGACTGTCATAGTATTTCTTCTAGATTTCTTCAAAAACTTAAAATATTTATTCCTAATTCTGAAAGCCTATATTAAGTGGGTATTTTTAATATACCTTTCCTTATCTACCTCTCGAAATTTACTGTTCTACGTTTTATTTCATGATCAGCCAGTATTCATTCTCCCCAGTTTAATTTTCCTCCATGAACAAAAGGCAACAAAAGATTAACCATCTGGAAATTGGGCGGTCGGATTATCAAAAATACTCTTTCTTTGACGACACAAAGAGATAATAAGCTCTCTGAGAGTGATTTGTATCACTCCTGATGTATTTTGCGAAACTTAAAGTTGTGGATTTCCTATCAGATATGGATTTCCACCTCGCGGGATTTTTGAAATTTAGCTTTTAGAATAGTGTCTGTATATAGTTCTCAATCTGTTATGATTTCTCGTAAAATAAATTTCAAAGTGATAAATTAAATTCTACTTATCTATTTAAAAATATTATTTACACAAAGAATTAAAACACATAAGTATTCATAAGTGATCACTTCATGAGTATATTTATTCTGCAAACACTTTCAATTGGTCAAATCTCCGATCCAAATCAATAAAATCAATTTTTCAAATTTAAATTATATTGAAACAATATTATAATATGGTTAACAAATAGTTTCGCTGCATTGCAAGATGCTGTTTGGAACACTCTCTTCTACTATGTGCGACGGGGGAGTTATTTACTTTTCGCGCGGCAGTATCTCAGCGGACCACGAGAGTCTCGGCTTCTTGGGAATTAAGATGGAGACGAGTATGCGGTCTTTGAGTAACGCTCATCTCCACGAGAAATAAATACTTACTTAGAAATTACATATACCACCTCCTAAAACGTAGACAGATATCTAAAAACGTATATGAAATAAATCTACACAATAAACCTAGTGGCTAAAACGCGTATTTAAACCCTTAAGAGCCTATCTAGCTAAAATTAGCGTGTTCACAATGTGAACTAAGAAAGTTCGTATGTCTCGGATTGAACCTCATTTAGACTTACGGGAAACGACACCTATTAATTTATATCAGCTTTTTTAGCTTAGGGGCTAAAGATCATAGTTTGTGGCTATGCTCTCTTGTAATTCGCATTTGTAGGTATGGAGAAGCTGAGTAGTGTATTGTTTGAGTCGCATACGCAGGAGAAAAAAAGAGTTACCTTAACTTTCGCCGAGAAGATCTTCTTTTATCTGAATTTGGAGTGACTACAATTTTTTTATTAGTCGTTCTACCGGGAATGGTTAATTTTTGAGGACTATCAGGATATATACAACTGAAGTTAGCGCCTGCGTTCGGTCAGTCTAATGGATTCGCACTTATTATTTACTTATTTTTCATTTCTGTTGAACGAAATTTACGGAGACAAAATTGGGAAATATTTGATCTATTTATAAAAAGTAGCGGACATACTACGACTTAAAAGCAATTACCACAACCTCATTGATTATCTGAGAGTTAAAAATATGTTCAGAGATGGAATATAAATAAATCACAGCGTATCACATGATGGCAAACAAAATAATATTTGATAAAAATGTACAACTAGAATACTTAGTTCTTGGACTATATATAACGACAACGACATCATACATAATTGCTTGTTCCTCTCTCCTTCTGAAACGGTTCTCGGAAACAAAAAAGGCCCTTTAATCCCTTCTTTGTTCATACTATAAAACTTAAGTAGAATCGACCGCAATTGGCTAGCGAATGTAAAATAATAATTTCATTTTTTCTTATACCAACATAGGCGAAATAAGTGTGATAAAGGCGGGCGGCATAAGGCTTAAACAGATAAGGTTTATCCCTAAATGGTTGCCGCTAATAACACAATAGACAACTGCGAAACTCTAAACGCACGCCACAGAAGCCAACACTTTTCGCTGTAACAATTTTTGCGTCCCTCCATAACAGAGCTACATCGGTATTTTTTTTTTCAAATGAGCCGGTCCACTAACCCTTACTGGAGGGGGAAGGGAGCAGACGTTTTTGGCGAGAGAGGGTGGGCTCTGTGTAAATGCCTAAGAAATACAAAAAATGTAAAATATATACCTTTTCTGGGTAATTTCAAAGTAAAATTCAAGAGAAAAATGCATGATGGCAAAGTACCTAGGGATCCAATAATTGTTCACCTCACTACCGGAAGAAGGTCTATATATCTCTCACGAGTTATTATTCAATTTATTGTCGCAGTCGCAATATTTATGCCTAATATAATTTCATCTATTGGAAAATTTCTCGGAGAGTGTATGTGACACTATAAAAAATATTTTTTGTATTTAACACAAATGAAATAAAAACGGGAGAATAGTCTAAAATGAATTCTGATAAATCTATTAATGCATACCTATTATTGTCTAGCACATTCTCTTTTATGTATATTTTTTGCAAATAATTCTCGATTTCACATCTTTCATATAATCTTTCCTCTGAAATATTACTGTTTGTGTGCAGTTCTCAGTAACATAATTATTCAAGTTGATATTAAAAAACTTGTAATATATATGTTGTCTCATGCGGTAAATTTCATATAACTTTTCACCCTTTGAGAGCCAATACAGAGTCAACATATAGATTGTTCACTAAAGCAAGCCTTAAATAATATCTATATTCTTGCACAAAAGACAAATACACTGATCTGACAGGGAATCTTCTCTTTCATTCTCAAATACAATTGAGTACTAACGATAGCACATATGTAGTGATCCAGACATCCACACTGTGATTTTCTTCTTTTCGAGAAAATGTGTTGTTCGAGGCATAGGAGTTATTTATCAGAGAATAAGCCATGACTTTTCACTCGTATAAATAATTCTCGGAACTGGAGCAAACAAATCAAATGTGAGATTAGCCAGTTATTTAAGGAAAGTGGTTTGTGCTTGCTAACAGTTGAAATGAAATTTATTGGTTATCTAGGATGGCAGCACTAAAAAAAGGAAGTGAAATATGCTAAAATTTTCACTCACAAAGTATCCCATGAAAAAATTTAGTTATTTATATAAAGTGAATTTAACCAATCAAACATTGTCCAGTTGTACTTCATTCCATACTTACTCCGAAATAATAAAATGGCTTTTATAGGAAAAAAAACATTTTTCATCAAAAAATCATGATTTTCAATCAACAATTTTTTGACTTATTTATAAATTACTTTGATTTACGAGGATATATAAAACGCAAGCGGACAAACTATGACGAAGGCCAGATCTTGTGCATTGTTTTCGAGAGAGACAGAGAATGGAACATGTAGAGAAACTGTGACCGAGTCGTATCACCGTGATAATGGTACACCTTGCTTTTCTCAATAGTTATCTTCTAGAACTCCAAATAAAATTCTAAGAAAATGAATTCGAATGCAAAATATGACCTTTCAACTTCCTTATGAGACAAAATGTAAATTCAATATGCTCTAAGCTTCTGTGAACAATAATTCAACTAGTAGAGCCATATTCTAGGGTGCCTCTGGTGCCTTTGAGGCGGACTTTTTTTTATGTCACAAGGTGAATGTTTGGCGAACACAAAATTTCCAGCATCCACGGTTTATCCGTATCTGGCACAACGTATAAAAGACCGAAGCTCACAGGTATTCAGCCAGGTAACCGGTTTTTTAGATGTGATAAAGATTATTATGAAATTATTAATAATAAAAATAAGGCGAATCGAAACGCCCCACTTAGAAAGTTTCGATATGTCTAAAATGTTTTTAAGATTTTTGGAAGAATCTTCAGCCAAGAATAAATTATATATTTTTTTGTTGAAGTAAGAATGGCAGAGTTCAGGAATTTCAGTTGATATGAAATATAGTTATTTACAAGAAAAGATGGCAGATTAAGGGGATCTGTGGGTGTTTCAGAGCAAGAATTGCCTAGGAGGAACATAAAGCCCCTTTTTTAAAACTACAAGAATATCTTTTTAGGTGAGAATTGAGAGTGAACGTTTTTTTTCCAATTGTATAGGATGAACAGTACCCGTAAACTTGGGAAAGTCAAAAAATTGAATCTTGTTCGTAGAAAAATAGTCATCACTTCAACCCTTTAAATGCATAAAATCCAATTCCATCACTCCAGCAATTCACTGCACTTTATTTAAATTTTTGATATCTGTCCTTTCTAATTTTCGAGTTCTGTGACTTCTTGAGTTCTGTCAATATAATTTCTTCATGAGTGAGTCCCACTAATATATGCTTTTTGTCTAATGATCAGTATTCTTTTTCAACTAAACCCCGCGTTCCAACAAATAAAGTTCATTATGATTTTATATCCTTTAACTTATATGTTAAAAGTTGGGCATTTGTAATTTCGTAGTGAAAAGTCCATCGCCATTTTCTCAAAACTTCGCTGCTGCCTCCCCTATACTAAGACCTATTGTTAGACTCTGGCCAAATGCTTCCTTTTTCGCAAAACTCACATTTTATCTTAATCTTCAACTTAATCCGTTCCACGCGTCTTCAATGCACGCGGCGCTGTTTCTTTTAATATGCTCTTCTTCACGGGAATTTAAGATATGTAGACAATGTCAGAAATTTTTGGAAAAACATCTAGCTGATATGTTCCGGTGCGGTCTAAGATAACGTGATACACAGGACAGCGGGTGGAAGTACGCAGAAAAACTCTAGCTCTGACTTTGCTTATGCGAGCAGGAGATGACTCAACTTTTTTTTCATACTCTCACCTAGCATCCAGTGTGATTATCAACGCAAATATCAACAGCCGATATTTTGCGACATTAATTCGCAATATACCATGAGTCCTTGGCAAATGACCCGCATACACTTCTTCTGATAAGAACAAGTTTTATTGGCAAATTTTTCAGCGGGCTAATATCTAGCATGATTCCAAACATCCGCCAGATGAAAATCTTAAGGACATAACAAGACATTTTTTCTTATTTTAATGAATTATACTTTTATCATGAGTCGTAAACGTTAGTAATGCCGCAATTTTTGACTTTAAAATATCAGCAATAATGAATTGGGGTTATTTTCAATTTAATAAGAAAGCGGATCAATACTTTCGAACCCTCGACATTTCAAATATTAATCAAACATTCTCAAATTTTAAGTGATACTGTAATCTAAAAATGATTGACAACCGCTGTCCCGGATACCTAATTCATAATGAAAGTGTGCCAATTTGTGCCTCCTCTAAAATTACATACATTAAATAAAGAACACAAAAATAACTCCAGATATTTTTAGAATCGGAAAGGACACTTTTGAAACCATCCGACATCTTTTTGTCGAGAATGGTAACTTTTTTCGTTTTTCGTAAACCGTTGATAATTAGACAGATTCTATATTTCAGTGTTTGTATACTATAATCGAATCTCTCCGTTGAAAATCACAGCGGTGCAGGTGAGAGTTAAAAAAAAGTTGAGTCATCTCGATACTTCTGCTGCCCCATAACAAGTCAAGCTAAGTTTTTCTCTGTCTCCACCCGTGTCCTGTGTTCCACGGTATCTTAGACCGCACCGGAACATATCATCTAGTTTTTCAGCCAAAATTTCTACATTGTACTATATCTTAAATTCCGGAAGAAGAGACTATAAAAGAACACAGGGACGCCGCGGGCATTGAAGACGCGGAAGGGATTAAGTTGAAGATTAAGTTGAAGAGTTTTGCGAAAAAGGAAGCATTTGGCCAGAGTCTAACTAGGTCTAGTAAGGGGGGCAGCAGCGAGTTTTTGAGAAAATGGATGAGACTTTTCAACTCGAAAATTACAAATCCAAACTTTAACAAATAAGTTAAAGGTATAAAATCCATTATGAACTTTATTTGCTTGGAAACAGCGGGAGTTTTAAGTTGAAAAAGAATACTGATCAATTAGACAAAAATCACTAATTAGGGGACTCACTCATTGAATAAAATTATATTTGACATAACTCAAAAGTGCCAGAACTCGAAAATTAAGAAAGATATCAAAATTTAAAAAAGTGCAGTGAAATTGCTGAGTGATGATGGAGTTTTATGCATTTAAAGGTTGATGTGATGATATTTTCTAAAAATGAATCAATTTTTGACTTTTCAAGGTTACGGACTACAATATACAATTGGAAAAATAAACGTTCACTCAATTCTCACAAAAGATATTTGAGTTTTAAAAAGGGCTTATTTTCCCCCAGCAAATTGCTGAAAGCACCCACAATCCCCTTAATCTGCCATCTTTTCTTGTAAATAAAATATTTCATATCAACTGAGAATTCTGAAACTCGCCAATCTTACTTCAAAAAAAATATATAATTTTTTTTGTAAATTTTCCAAAATCATAAAAACATTTTAGACAAGATTCGAACTTCTAGTTTCGATTATTCGATTCGCCGTATTTTATTAAGTAAAATTAAATATTTTTTCAATCAAAAACCGGTTACCGAATGACCTGTGATTCGGTTTTTAATAGTGTGCCGATAACGGAAAAACCGTGGTAGCTGGGAAATTTTGGTTTTCGCCAATCATTCTTAACCCTTGTGAGCATATAAAAAAAGTTCCGCCAAGGCACCAGAGCCACAATTGTGGCTCTACTTTGAATATTGTTCACAGAAAGCTTAAGGCAATTGGAATTTTAATTTTGTCTGCATAAGGAAGTTGAAAGGTCATATTTTTGCATTCGACATTTCATATTCTAGAATTTTAATTTTGAGTTCTAGAAAAACTAGTGAGAAAAGCAAGGTGTACCATATCACGTGATACACGGTCACAGTTGTCTCTACAATGTTCATCTCTGTCGAAAACAATGCACAANTTGGTGCCTTGGCGAAACTTTTTTTTCTGTGCTCACACGGGTTAAGGGGATTGTGAGTGCAGTAGTTATTTTGACCACGGTCGCAAATTCGGTATTTTTTCAATTGCACCTGACTATCCAGCACCTCAGGAATCGTTTGCAATTAAAAAAAAAATATTTCTGGATATTTTTTCTAGAACATTGAAATCGCTTGCTAACTGAAATGCCCGAATAATGACAGATGATCAAAAACAAAATAACCCATTAGTGATCAATTTTCACGTAGATTCAGACCAAAATAAAATTGGAAACTTTTGACCAATATACTAGAAAATTTCCAAAAAATATCATTTCGGACTTGCATAAAACTGGAAAACAATTCTAGATATGGTATCATTTCAGAATACAAAAACATCAACTCACAAAAAAAAGTTACTCTAAATGAAAGTATTTCAATATGATAGTTGTTCAGATTTTTGGTGAGGTATACTTTTTTTTGTAAAATAATCTACATTTTGCCTATATTTAACTATAGCAAGGAATTTTCAAAAATAATTTTCGGCGAATTAAGATGAATTTATAAAATATTCTTGGTTGCAATTGTAGAGAATTTTTTCCTGACCAATAATATCGGCATTATGTGATTTTTGGACACGTGGATATGACGGTATACTTCAATGGAAAGAAATACCAGCAATCAGGTTTTATGCATCTAAAGGTTGATGTGATAATATTTTTTAAAAATGAATCAATTTTTGACTTCTCAAGGTTACGGACACCAATATACAATTGGAAAAAAAATCGTTCACTCAATTCTCACAAAAGATATTTGAGTTTTAAAAAGGGCTTATTTTCCCCCAGCAAATTGCTGGAAGCATCCACAATCCCCTTAATCTGCCATCTTTTCTTGTAAATAAAATATTTCATATCAACTGAGAATTCTGAAACTTGCCAATCTTACTTCAAAAAAAATATATAATTTTTTTGTACAGGGTGTAAGTTTTTTCCCTTCTTTTTTCCAAACTGGTTACACTTGATTTCCGCCGTTTTGATTGGTTCAATCTGAGAAAACTCTTCTGACAACCAATCAAAACGGCGGAAATCAAGTGTAACCAGTTTGGAAAAAAGAAGGTAAAAACCTTACACCCTGTAAATTTTCAAAAATCATAAAAAAATTTTAGACGAGATTCGAACTTCTAGTTTTGATTATTCGATTCGCCGTATTTTATTCAGTAAAATTAAATATTTTTCAATCAAAAACGGTAACCGAATGACCTGTAATTCGGTTTTTAATAGTGTGCCGATAACGGAAAAACCGTGGTAGCTGGGAAATTTTGGTTCTCGCCAATCATTTTTAAATTACTGAATTACCCAGAAAATATTTACAAGTTTTTTATATCAACTGAGAATTCTGAAACTCGCCAAACTCATTTCGAGAAAATATATAAAATTTATTTTTTTTTCGAGAATTTCAAAAATTCTAAAAAAAAACTAGACAAGATACGAACTTCTAGTTTTGATTTTTAGATTCGCCGTATTTCATTTACTTAAAATAAATATATTTTTTTGTCAAAAACGTTTTCCCAACGACCTTAAATAAGGTTGCAAATAATGCGCCGATAACGGAGAAACGTTACTGAATTACCCAGAAAATATTTACAGTTTTTTTCTTAGCATACACTGATCCCCGTAACAAAAGCTTGCCTTGACCCCCGCTTAAGGTTACGTTTTAGAACACCCCACAGTTTTGTCATCTACGAATGACTATCTTAAGCAAGGAGACTGTGGACTGAAAATCTACCTCCTGGGTAGTTTTTTAAATAAAATTTAAGGAAATCTTGTGTCTTGACACTGCTTAAGGGTGTTCTGCATGGTCAATTTGCATGCACAAATAAATTTCTTTCCTTTGCTAAATTAATAAAAAATAGCATGTTGGGTTAAATCGGGGTCTGACAAATCTATCAATGACTAATAAAAATCGTTTTTCCTGACGTTACGAACTACTAAAGTAAACTCATTATCTCTGCGAACATTTGGTCCGGCGATATGTTCCCGGTGTTATTTGAAGTTCATCTAATTTGTATAATACCTGCTCGAGTTTTTGGTGCTGGGCAAAAATTGATGCATTTTCAAACTCTGTTTTCGTAATAGCTTTACTAATTTGGAAAAATAATTTTGGATTTAGAAAATTATGAAAAAGGTTCTACAGAAACAATATTTTTTTTCATTTTCACGTTTGATCATTTTGAATCACAAATTTACACCTGGTTTAAAAAGTGCTTAAATACCTAGCAATTAACAATACAAAACCCCCTAAGCAGGTCAATTATCAGTTTTTTCATTTTTCAACAATTTTAAAGGGTGTCAAATTCAAAAAATTCTTAACAAAAAGTTTTGATACTTATCGTCAAAAAATTGGCTTCGAAGGGATTTAAGGGTTCCTTAAAATGACTTTGAAAATGTTTCAGTCTCACCGGGATTGGGTGAGGAATAACAAAAATTTGGTCTTAGAATGTATCCTTGGCTGTTTAATGCTGAAATCCGTTGTTCAAATAATGTTTCCGTGCTCAATGGAGCGGAAACTGGATGGGGTGTTTTTAAAAAAGAGTAACCAAGAGTAGAGAGAAAAATATTTACAGTTTTATTGGACAATTTTGTAAATCTCACACGTCCTGCCGCTCGCTGCTTCAATTAAAAGCTCGGTCGTTAAAACGTTCATTTTTTGTGTCGATTGGTAAAAATAGTAATTTACAGGTAGAGGAATTTCAAAAGACGTGTAATTTTGACGTTTGAAATAAAGCGTAAATTATTTCCTTTGAATCCTATTACAAAATTCACGCTACAGATGAGTGCTTGAGCGAAATGGTGGGTTAAAAATGTTACAGTTCCAATGATAATGTCCTAACACGGTGTTTGTCGATTACCGTTAACGGTAAGGACTAAAAATTGGGTAGAAAAAATTGCGGCTACCCTCGGTTAGGACACATTAAAATCTACTTAAGACATTTAAATACCACTTTGGTAATAAATATATAATATTCCTCAATGTCATTTGAAGAATGAAATAAATCATACAGTTTTAATAACAATGTATTAACAAGGTAAATTAACACAAAGTGCTTGAAAATGAAAAAATGTCACGGGTTGAAGTTCGTCGCTACACATGCAAAAACTGTTTTTGAACTTACCATGGTTTTGCTCCTAAAGGGAAGGTCACCAAAAAAAAAGACAAACGTTTTTGTATGCTAAGCAACAATATGTGATGCAAGCAAACTTAACTGCTAACGTTTCAAAAATAATTTAATTTACTGACTGCAGAATTTTTTTGAAAATCAAAAACCAAATGAAACTAACTTTTCATTAATGAAAAAATTCAATATATTTAGTCATATTTTTAAAATTGTATCATACATTTTTGTTTTTAATAACATAGCAAAAAATATATAAAAATCTTCTACTTGAACTTTAAAGAGTGTCTTGGTACTTTAAAAGTCCATGACGGGTTCTAATAGAGACCCTCTACCGAAACACTTTGCACGATAAACCGAAACAAACCGTGGGATTAAGGTGGCAATCGCGAACTATGAACTATTCCATCGGAATTTCTCATCTGCGGCTTTGAAACGCGATATAATAAAACTAAGTAATTCTGTCGAAAAGCGATATGTTTAATCGGTTGCAAAAATCGGCGACAAGGTGGAGTCGGTTCATTAAACTGTTATTGATTATAAATATGTTGGGGATTAACCAAGCAGAATAAAAAAAAGCCGGAAGGGAAATATATTTCATTTTTAGCTTGTTAAAAATTAAAAAGGTCTTTGACGAGAATCTAGATTGGCTCTAGTAGAGCTAGATAATTGTTGTGTTATGTTCGTCATCATCTCTTCGTCTTCCGTCATCCCCACCAGCGGCTTTCAGCTTGCGGCCTTTGAGTAATCTGGCATAATGTGAAGCCAAAAACGGCATTTGTTTTTGTCGTTAAAATACCAAATCTAAAAATGTATGAAATTGTAGAACTGGGAAGTCTGTCCCATCAATAGGGGTGCCGAAATCATAGTTTGGTAAACAAAATTTCGAAAAAATATATACAGCAGGTGCGGCCGCGTCGTATAGGTGAAAACGTATAGCTTTAAAAATTCAGATGCGTGGGCGATTAGTAGGTTTTTTGCGTGGGTTTCCCCATCCTGTATAGGTGAAACCTACTAATGCCCAGACGAATTTTATAAATGAAAAAAATATCATTATTTTTATTTTGCGTTATTTTATTAATCAGTGGCAGTGATTGTTTAAAGAACTGAACACAATTTTGTCAAGATAATTCCCATCATAAATGATAATAACGGGCCCAAGTAGATTTTAAGGAGTTTTCTGGCGTATTTCGTTAGCACTCCAATTTTCTCTGGAGCATAAGTGATTAGTTTTTTGAGTTGTTATTTTTTTTTCTTCGAATCGAAGTTACTCGAAGCCGACTTTCGAAAAAGCTACTCGCTCTAAAGATATCATTTGGAACTCATTTTATAAAATTTTATTTAATATCCTGTCCTGTTGTCAAAGCGGACGTTTTGAAAATTTAAAAACCGTCAGCTTAGACGCACTATAGGGGCAGAGAAAATTTTGGTCTTAACAATCGAAAAATGGAGCTAGAGAGCTGTAAATTATACAGCAAATTGTTTCAGCATGAACAGCCGCATCTACGTTCAAAGATTTGAACTTGATAAGACCAAATTTGGGGACGTTTACAAGAAAAACTTGCGGAAAAGGTATGGGGTGTTTACGCGTTGTGAAAAATAGAGACTTGAGGGTATTAAAAATCCAAAGTAGCCATTCTGATAATTTTTGCAAAGAAGTCGAAAAAAATTTGAAATCTTCCAAAAATTATGCTATTATTAACGGTCGTCCGCTACGTCTTGCGGCCGTGTAATCACACTTTTTTGCGGGTAAAACATCAGCGGGCTTTTTCACCGGTGAAAATAATCGATTTTTAATTTAAATTGCGGTTTCATAACGTTCCACATGTTTTCCCGTGCATCAGTCCCGCAACGCTTAAGCCACTATCTAGTCGTGAGTTTTACTCAGTATGCAAAATCGGCAGGGGACGAGCCGGCGACTATGCATTTATAATAGATTTAATTTTTTCAACCTAAACGCATTTTGACGGTAAATGATTAAGTCTAGGGCACATTTCTTGCACAATGATAAAGCTGATATGTCTGCACAATGAATTAAGACATGTTAGAACATTATGACTTTTTTGTGGGTTAAATCACATGAAAGCTTCGCATTTCTCACACAATGACTGTTTTCAAGCCATTTATCACACAAGACTTTTTTCCGCAATATATGCTTTTTTATCAAAAATATATGACTTGTTTAAAAAATTTCTAATAGACTTTTTTTCAAAAGTATCTGATGAACCTTTTTTCAAATATATGAATACTTGTTTTGTCAAAAATAAATGACCTTGTTTCTAAAAATTATAACTTCTTTCAGAATAAATGACCTTTTTTCAAAAAAGTTGCATACTCTGAAGCAATTAAAATAATTATTTGAGTAAATTTTTATCTGTCGGAATGTGATAATAGAATAAAACAAGTCATATAATTTTTTTCGAAAGAAGGCATATAATTTTTTAAAAAAAGGTCATTATAATTTTTTGAAACAAAGTCATTAAAATTTTTTGAAAAATAGGTCAGTATAGATTTTGAAAAAATGTCGTTATATAATTTTGGAAAAAAAAGGTCATTATAAATTTTTTTGACAAATAGGTCATATAATTTTGAAAAAAAAGGTCATTGGTGTCGCGAAATGTCCAATTAACGATACGGACGGTCGGTAATAAGCGCGAGATGTTCTTTTTGTGATTATGAAGAATCTACCCTCTGTACAAGTTCGAACATTATCATATTTGTCAATGAGATGTAATATCGATCTGATGTACATAGAGCCTATAGAAGGACAACTTTGCAGCATTAACTACGAAATTGGACTAAAAACAGTAATTGGATCAAGGCCAAACAATGTATCAGCCCCGCCGGGCCCGCCGGGAGGAAAATAACTTTTTTGATCAAAAAAGTTTCGGCCACTTTTCATTATATTTAATATTTCGACTTTATTTCTGCTCACAACGTGGAAAAAGCTCAGTATGAATACATTATAATTTGAATAAAATAAGAG
>SCLH01002125.1:102821-171173 GCA_004367855.1 Oikopleura vanhoeffeni
TTGTACGATTCGTGTGTAATGGTTAAAAAACTGTATTATTTGTGGATGTTTGTCAAGACGTTTGAGTAACTGTCAGGACGTTTAAGAAGGTGGCTAGTAATTTCTGAAGTATTTATGTCGGCGTTATTACCTTTCCTTAGAAGCAATAATATTTTTTTATTTTTAATTATTCTTGCAAGCGTNCGACAACCCCCCCTCCCCTTAAGGGAGAACTGGTCGCATTTAAAGACTCGAACATGAAATTTTTCAGATTAGTTTTAAAATGTTTTTTTCTGAAAATATATGGAAAATATATGGAAAATTACAAGCATTTTGGTACTCGTTTCATTTCGATACATGGCTAAGAAAGCACTTTTTGATGAGGTCAATAATATTTCGTATGAAAAAAGTTGAAATTTCTTGATTTTCGGAAATTTAAAACACCATTTACAGAAAAACGAGTCAGAAATTTAGACAAAACTCAACTTGATGTTTTGCACGGACTCTTCAGCTGCACATTGATCTGGGTTTCGAATGTGTGACTTTGGAATCCAGGGAGGAGTAGTATTTTCCCCGAGGCACTCAAATAAGGCCAAAAAACAGTTTTTTGGTGATACTGAGAGCAAATTCAAGAATTTTCAAAAACTCAACTTGATGTTTTGCTCACGTTCTGTCCGGTTTATTTGAGTCATAAATCATTGTTGTACCCTAAAAACTCAGAGAGGAGTAGGCTTTTGAAGTGAAAATAGTGCCACTTTTGAAAGGTCGTTCCTGATTGGTCGGTCAATCAAAGGCCTTCGATTTGTTTTGTGAAAGCCAGATTAATCTTCAATTATCCCTAAACTGAAATACATATGTTCGTGCTGTTTCTAGTACTTCATTAAGGCGACGCTGAAAATCCTGTTTTTGGCTTTCAAATGCGACCAGTACTCCCTTAAACTAGACAGACAATTATTTATTTTTGGGACCCTCCAATTATCGTCACCCACTCCTCTAAATGAAAATATAATTTTTAACTGGTGACTTGATCGATTAGCAATATTTGAGACAAAAAAATTGGCAGTGTTTGTTTCCGATCGATAATAGTATTAATTTTATCAAGAAAAAATTAAGTTCTCAACTGGGGTTATTTAAAAGCGTTAATTACACATTATGTGCATCATGAACCAACTTCATTTTTTTAATAATTGATGAAAAGTGACACAATTTAAACGTCCGCTGCAAAACCAGGCATTCAAACAAAACTTTCCGTTTAAAATAAAGTTTTCAAAAAATCTAATTTTCATGGAAAGCGATATCCCTTTATGAGTCATAAATTATAACCTTTTGATTCATCTAAGAGATGTGGGTTGAGGGAGCCAATCCTAACACTCCTAAGACCCCTTCTAGCAACTCATGAGGCCGCTTTCTCTTCTTTTCAGCCCACATTTCTTAGATTAATCAAAAGGTCATAAAGGGATATGATATCCCGGATATCCCTTAATCACACTTTTGTTAATATCCCGGCCCTACTACTTAAAAACACACTACGTTTTCTAATCAGGGCCGGGATATTAACAAAAGTGTGAATAGGAGATATAAAACCTGAATCATCTTTTGAATCTATTCGTAGCGGTTGAATTGAACAGTTCATTGGTAAAACAAGCATTAAATACTTAGTTTATAAAGATAATAATCCGTATACGATTCCAGAGCTTAAAATAATTATTCAGATTACCGACACTGATATACAATTGCATAACCAGGACACAATTGTTTATTTTGACTGATCCTCTCTAACTCTGTTTGTAGTTATTCTATGTTTTTATTTCATCGAAAGTATAAAATTTCATGTTTACCGTGACATTCTCTGACGAAACCACATTTTCTTCCAGAGCTCACATGAGCCATGTCACATTTTGTTTCACCAAAATTTTCGTGTCCTTGCATTTTGTTCATTTGGCCCAATGTACATCTTCTATTTTCAGAGTCAAATGTGGCAAAATGACATTCTTCCCAGCTATTTTTTGTTTTTGAATTTAATATAAGAAGTAGATAGTGATACAAATTTATTTGGCTGAAGCCAGTTTTTGCTCCCTAGTCATAGGTCGTCAATTTTGAAATGAATTGGAAAATTCAAATACAGTATTTTAAAAACGAGAGTCAAATGTGGAAAAATGACATTCTTTCCAGCTTTATTGGCTGAAACTAGGGTGTCACCGGTCGAAAATTTATTAAAATTTAAAAAAATTCTAGACCAAGAATTAAAAAACTCTCAAAACTGTACTCACTAAACCTAAAAATTCTCATTGTCTCACTCTAATTTTCATTTATATCTTCATATACATGTACGTTTCAGACTTGACTGGTGACACTATAACTGAACATAATTTTTAGATAATTAAAATAGCAATTTTCGACTTATATGTATTCTCGAATTTTCAAAGACTTAAAAATTCGAGCTATTCCTTACATTTAATAATCAATTCTCTGTATATGATATACAGTATATCTCTTCATTGCCTTTTGTTTAAGATTTGGTCAGATAACGTTAGGTGCATAACTCACCTAACGTTATCGTACCAAATCTTTTAAAAGGGCAATGAAGGGATATGCGTTAAAAAAATTATTTGTTAATAGCAAACTTAAGAGTTCATTAAAAAAACACTCCTTCTGCATTTTCTTAGACAATTTTCGAAACTATCGGCTCGATATGTGAATTTCCAAGACGCAAGAGAAGTGATTGAACAACCAATTTCCATCGTAAATCCACTCATTTTACACCTTCCACAAATTCCTAATTATTTATCTATTATTTGAAATAAATATGATTGTTGGTGGTCTTGTGGCAATGCTCAAATTTGTTGTCACACCAGAGGGCGCCAATTTATAAGTGATGTCGAGACTTGGAGTGATTCGAAATAATGCTCCAATAAAAAAGGCTTAAAATCTCGCCCAAAATCGATCCACTCCTACAGAACCGTACGAACGGTTAAGAGTTAAGTTTTTGTTTATTTTTTGCGCATCACTAACTTGATTTTAAAGATAGTTTGAGATGGTAAATTTTCTCCATATCTTATTTCAGCCAGTTTAATGTTAATACATACCGTCACAATTCATACTACATAAAAAACAAAGTAAACTTGATATTATCTTCATTTTCTCTGTATACAAACAATATTTCAGTTAGTACTTTTCAAAAAATAGTCAAGTTTACTACTGCTGTATAGTTGCAAGTAATTCGGACATAATTTGGCTCACAGGAGGCGCTGTCCATAACGACTTTGTAACGGAGATGGATAAGAATGGGTAGAGCTGATCGAAAGATTTTATTAAACTTTGACTCAAAAAATCAAGGTTAATATCCTCAAAAGCGTGTTTTTGCGAGAAAAATAAGTACTTCACCAAACGCAGTCAGAAAAATATTTGAGAAATTTATTTTTCTAAAATGACGTCATTCATGAAGCACTCGAAATAATTTGCAATTAAAACCTCAAATTTCGTGGGCGTGTAAGCGATATTGATAAGTTCGATGATATTGCTCAATTGTATTTTATATGATTAACAATATAATGAGAGAAGATAAAGCACACTATTATTAAGATATAGAAGGTTTTGCACAATTAGTAACAATAAATTTTTTTCCAAATTTAAGACCACTAATTTTGTTTGAGTGATTGTCTTACTGATTGATTGTCAATAGTTTCAATTCAGTTTCAAAAAATCGGAAGGGTTGACTTTCTCATGAACGTATTAGCAACTATGGGTCAATAATGTACTGAAAGGTCGCCAGAGAGCAAAAACTTTTTTGCTTTCTAGTTTTTGCTCTCTAGCGACCTTTCAGTACATTATTGACCCATAGTTTCTAATACGTTTATAAGAAAGTTGATCCTTCCGATTCTTTTGAGAATTTTTGCAAGTCTGAACGATGAACTTGAGGTTGATCTTGCGTGTCGACCAGTTTTTGCTCTCTAGCGACCTTTCAGTTCATTATTGACCAATAGTTGCTAATACGTTCATCAGACACTCGACCCTTCCGATTCTTTTGGGGGTACTGACTAGTCTATACAATGAAATTGAGATTGACCTTGAACTTTGACCGGTCAATAGAGGTCAAATATTGGTCGCCCACCCTCAATCAAAAAAATGGGTGACACAAAAACGCTTAATTTTCACTGGCAAAAAAATCAGCTTTCTAGCACTTCATACGGCTTCGCTAGAACTGGATCACATACTACTTCTAAAATCACGAAAAATTGACCTCAAAATCAATTTTTCTGAAAATTGTCCATAAAAAAAAATCTGGGACTAGAAAAAATTCTCTAAAAGATAGCTTGAACACATTAAAACCGATTCTTTATTTTTGAAATTCCTTATTTCAAATCGTCTGAGTGATTACATACCGATCAACTATGGCGGTCCCAAAATCAAGCACCCTCGCTTATAATCAAACGAAACACAATCGCTGATAAAACAATTGTGGGATTCGAACACGTGCTATAGATATAGTAAGCAATTTTAAGATGGACATAGGTTGGGAAAAGGATAACATACAATTAAATATCATACAACTTCTACAGTAGATTTTTGTCATCGACAATTTTACAAAAAACAAAGACAATTAAAGATATTTTCAACACATTCCAAGTCAGTGTTTCAAAAGTTAGGTTTTATTTTTCGTCGTCTTTAACCTTTTCGAATACGTATATTGTCAAGAGTATATCCCTTTATCACCTTTTGGTTAGAATGCGTAGCCACAACGTTAAAATCACACGTTAAAAGGAGTAGTGGCTACGCATTCTAACCAAAAGGTGATAAAGGGATATATGTCCAAAAAAATAGTGCGAACAAAAAATGATTCGAATCATATTACTGAGAATCGTCTATAATTTGGGGAGAATTCTCCCGGACCTTTCTCAGCTTTTTCCGCAAAAAAATTGGAAATACTCTATATATTTATAATAAATCATATTTTTGCTGGCTAGATAAATAGGCAATATTTTTACCTCGTACACTTGATTTTTGCCATCCAGCTGCGAACACAATTTAATCGCTCACGCAACAATTACAAGATCAATTATAACGTTTTCAATCAAATTTTAACTGCATTACAGTACTCATTTTTGCAAAAATTTCTTGAATCACCAAATTCAACCTTTGATTGTGATTAAAATTCTAAAATTGTTTTTCCATTACACCAGCCCAAAAATGGTCACATCACCGTATATTAAAAAAATAAGGTCGGCGAAAATAGTGCTTTTTTTTCAAAAATTGCTTATAACAGTTTTTGAAAAAAGTGAAGAGGTTCTTTAGAAGTTTTTAAGAGGATCACGTGACCAGTCAAATTAAGAAATAAGATTTTGATTCAAGTACATAAATAGTACTTTAATGACGCCGAAGAATTTTGAACACTTATAAACATATAATTTTAAAATTTTGATTTTCAATTGCATTTGCCAAAAACGTCACGTGATCTTATTTTTCGAGAAATAAGGATTAATATATGGAATATTTCAAACCTCATTTTTGAACTATTTCGTCACGTGATTTTATTCTGACTTTGATGTTATGAGAAAAAGCCTTAAACACGTTTGAAATTCATCTCCAAAGTTTTTGTTATGTAGTTTGAGTACTTTTTCAAAAAACCGTATGTTTTGTACCATATATCAAATCACCGTGAATTTCAAAGTTCATTATAGAGACTCGTAACGACCATCACAAGAATTGAGAGGGTCGGCTTTCTGATGAAAATGAGCGACTATGGGTCAATTATGAACTTAAAGGTCGCCAGTGAGCAACAATTCCCCTGTGAAATCTGAAAATTTTTACCATGTTTTGCTTGAAATTTGCCTTGAACTTTTAATTATTTCACACCAATTGAAGAGTTATGTCACTAGAGAATTTTGTGAAAAGCGTACCATTATTTTTGAGTAAAGTTATAGAAAATTATTCGAAGTTAACTATGCAGTAGTTAAAAATATAAATAAACTTTAAATTTATATTATAATTGCACTTTTGTGCGTCACTGGAGGTCATTGTGACAAATTTTTTTCTTCCGATCCTCACTGAATGCCTTTTTATTGATCGAAAATTTATTTTTCTTGTATAGAAAATTGGCTGAATTGTATTTTTAGATAATTTAAAATATATGTTTTAATGAAACTTTACTTAACGGGCTCGATTTTAAGAATGGCAGCTAGATGGCAGAAATGAAGTCTGGATAGACTCACTTCAAAAGCCTACAAGTTTAAGAAAGTGAAGAGAATGAGTAAATCTCAAGCGATCAAATTTCACAGTTAACAGCTAAACAAGGAATTTAGAAAAATATATAGTTAAATCTAAATTTTCTTCAAAAACTTTGTTTTAGACAGACTGTAACAAAGATGGATGAGAATGGGTGGGGCTCATAACTCAGATTTTATTTAACTTTGACGTGGAAAATCAAGGTCGTGTTCGCAATAGGTTTCTGAAATATGTTGAACTTGATATTATGTCTATGATATTTATGTTCCTTCTAGCTGAATCGAATAAAAATCTTGCATTGTTTTAAAAATTTTGCTAAAAGAGGCTCTTATGAATTAAAAGATTAAATAGCGAATTTGGTATACGACTTAAGATTTTTTAAATCCCACGCATATACATTCGCAGCAATTTTTATACGTTTTCTGATACAAAACGTGGCGAAAAACTGTTAAAAAACATATTATTGGCATATATCTTTTTCCTATCCTAAGTCCATCTCAAAATGGTTACTTTCTTTTTATCGCGTGTTCGAATTCCACTAATGCTTCATTAGTGATTGTCTTATTGATTGTTTAAGTGATAACAGGCCGATCAACTTGGCGATCCCAATTTCAAGCACAGTTGCCTCTAATCATACTCAAGAGAATCACTTAGACAACATAAGTTGGATTCGAACACAAGCTATAAAGATAGTTAGCATTTTTAAGATGCTATTAAGTTGGGAAAATAATATATTTTGTAAAGTTTCAATGGGGTTGAAACTTTGATTGAGACTCCGGAAGAATTATATACAAAATTTATCAGTTTTTGTGCAAACAAAAGCAGTTAAATTTGTAGCATTTTTTTATGCCGTCCAAGAAAAGTATTTTTTGGTAGCAGTAAATTTATATGTTTTTACCCCAGATTTTGAATAATATTTCAATGTATTGAATAAATGAAACTGTTAAACCTAAAAAGTCGAAAAAATTTTGAAGCGATCACCTTCCATAATTTAACATAATATTAACTTTTTTTTTAGTGTATTTTCATTTTCACAGAATTTAAATCAGTCCATCCAAACTGGTTTCTGAACTCTGGTCATAAATGATTCATCCGGGTAAACTCCTCGTCCACCATCGATAGTCAGAGTTTGTCCAGTGATATTTCTGGCTTTCAGAAAAATTCAAATTTTTTTCGAAATTCATTTAAATATTTTATAAATTGCTATCATTTTATAGATTGACATTTATTTCGTTTTTTCTAATTTTTTCCTTCATGAGATGCCAAAAACGCTACAGTTGCTGCCACGTCATCTACTTCGATGACTCCATTCCCAATTGGCCTGAAAATACCGTATAAGAGTTATACGTATCGTATTTTGTTTATTAATATAACCAACGTTTCGGTTTTGCGTTTTCAAAATAAAATGTTCATAGACAGAAGTTTCGACTGCTTCAAAAATATAAAATCTAATGTTCGAGAGTCCGCGTGCCTCAAAAATATTTTATTCTAGTTCTCATCAGAATTATGAAAACCATCGTGTATTCATATGAAAATAACAATAGGGATGTTTTCGCCGGCCCATATCGCCCAAAAAACCAATGCATTTTACTGTTTAGCTCAAATTCTTTTATACCCATATAACCGAAAGTGCCTAAATTGCTCACGCAATTTGGAGGCCATGTATATTATCAATGATAATTTATCATATAAAATATTTGTGTTTTTGAGTACAGAAAACAAGCAAAAGTTTATCTGAATAATTTCAAAGTGGTGTTCGACAAATTTAACAATGAAAATTCTTCTGTAAGTATTAGTTTTTTGATAATTTACCCTATGTTTTTCACAGCTTGATGGAGCCCTTTCATCAAAGCATCTTCTTCGAAATAAAGCTTATCAGTCATTCCAGTACTAATAACTCCAGGTGCAATTGCATTACATCTCCGAAAAAATTTATATAAAACATTTTTAAAACAAATTTAAAGAATTTTTGCTTAAAAACCTGTTTCAAAATCCTTTAATGCTTTAAAATCCCGAAATATTTTTTAAAATTTTCCTTATACCGGTATTTTTAACTCCATCTGCTGCCGTCATTTTTGTAAATCGGTCTAAGGCAGCTTTGACTGTTCCATAAACTGATAATGTTAGTGAAAAGTCAGTTGTCCCTGAAGCTTTATTCGGCTCAAAAAATATATCAAAAACAAATACAATAAAAACATGCAATCGGTATCAATTTGAGGGAAAATAGTTATTCCTAAAGAAATAAAATTGTTCGGAAATTCAGGAAGGTTAAACTTCAAGTTGGTAGTATTAAAGAAAAATGAAGTTGAAGCGTAAAACCCCATTAATGACAGTTTTTTTAGCCAACAGTTTCGAGACTGAACAAAAATAGCAAAATTTTGTATTTTTTCCTATAGAAATAATTCACTGAAAAAAATACAAAGAAAGATATTTCAGAAATTGACATTTTCATTTTCTCGACAAATTACTAAGTGGGTTCATAATCGAAGTTTCAAGCCAATCCTGAGCATGTGTTGACTATACAGCCCCTTGTTTTCTTAATTGAATTTACATATTATTTGGTTTGTCAGATTTTTAACTCACTTTTAGATGTGGGATTGCTGCTTGTGTCATGAAAATTGGACCTTTCAAATGTATCGCATGTAGAGCTTCATATCCTTCTTCAGTGATTTGTCCCATTTTTCCAGCAACTAAAATTCCAGCATTGTTGAATAAAACATCCAGCTGACCATGCTAAGACAAGGGTTCAAATAAAGTTAAATGTTCATCAATAAAACCAAAAATATAAGTTATTGTTTCATTGTTTGAGTCAGATTAGCCTTTCCAATCAATTTTTCATCAAAATGTCTGTATCAATATTACCATCTAGTTGATGTGAAATGGCTTTCAAAATAATAGTCTTAGAAAAACAACCAATACGCGACAATCAGCAGCTACTCATAAGCGTGCTTGATTATTTTGACGCATTTTTTTGAGGGAAAGAATTATCCGTGCCATGAAAATATTTTTGTAAAAAATACAATAAATTTATGATGAAATTATAATGAGGAACTTGAAAAATTAAGCGAGCGCTCATTGGTCTTAACTTTTTTCCTTTAGTTTGACAAAATCACTAATAAATTATGACTCATAATCCAGAAAAATGAAACCATCTATCCTTTTCATTCAATTACACGGAATCAAAAAAAGCTTAAATTTCACTTTGAACCCTAAACTCGGATATGATGTCTTCTAATAAATTATCGAATTTGTTGATTTCAGTCAAATCTAGCGCATGTGTACTTACTGTCACTCCGAAACTTTCCAGCAAATCTGCCTTATTAGGTTGAATTATTTTTCTACAAAAATTAAAAAATAATTTTCTCGATAGATCAGAACTATCTGTTCATATAAATTTATTTTTATGAGATAGACTTATCTTCAAAACGATGTGGAATTTAAATAATTTCCGTTAGAGTTATGTCTTTTCAAATTTTCAAATTTAAAATAAAGGGACCACGAAAATCGCGAATATTCATTTGTCGCCCTTTTTTCACTCAAAACAAAAAAGAATTTGTGAAAACAGGGAGAGGCATATAAACGTCAGAAATTTGTCGCCGAGAAATTTGTTATGACGTCAAAGTTTGAATTTTTCATATTTCTATAAAGAGTTTAACAATTTGTTAAGGTGAAGTAAATCACTGAAATGCGTTAAATTGAAAACTGCCCCTAACGCAACTAAACAAAAATTCTAAATAGTTGATTTGGTAAGTTAAATCTTGAACAACTGATGTCATGCATGACGAACTTAAATTAATTTGTGTTAAAAAAATATAATTGCGTGGGCCTATCGCGATTTCGGAACTTTTAGCAATATGGTCCTTCAAATTCAATTCCGTGAAAATCTTGAAATTTCGTAAATTTTTTTGTCGATATTGCCAATTTCGGCTCTATAAGGCGCTTCCCTGTGGCTGCGATTCTTGAAGAATTCTTAACTGAAAATAAAACCTTTCCTTTCAAGAAAATTTTAATATTGAGTAGCTCTGTCTGACTGAAGTTATTTCTCAATTACTTTTATAAAAAATATGATTCACGCGCCTGTTTTGCTAGCGATTTTTTATTGATATCGACTAGCGCTATTTTTGCACCTTCTGCTCCTAATCGTCGAGCCACAGCTGCTCCAATACCAGAAGCGCCTCCAGTGATCAAAGCAACTTTATTTGCGAATCGATGCATCTCTTTTATTTTCTTGAGTTTAAATGAAGTTTTGTATTTTACAAATCACCATTTTTTGTTAATATTTAAATATCAAGTTGGATAGTCAAATAAGCCAATAGCAACGGCGCATTTTGAAGTAATCAAAACATAGGAGTTTGTAACAAGCTGGAAATTTCAACTTAGAATGTTCGGAATATTCTATTTATATTCTTTAATTATTTTAAAAAACAGTTCAAACTATATTTATTAATTAAGCTAAAGCAAACTTTAAAGAAAATAAAATCGATTTGTTTTTTGACTATTTTTGTGTGGGTTAATTACGCAATTTTAACACACACTTAAATATTTTAACAGCTTAATTAAGTATGTTTGATAAATGATTTTTGGCGCCAGAAAAAGATTTTTGCATCAATTTTTACGAGAGAGCTTATTAAGACAAAATAATTACTCAAGTAACATTATCAAAGTAACCGCATTTATCAAGACAAAGATTCCAGTAAAATAAAAATATAGATTGATATGAGTAGATTAACTTGATCAGAAAGAGATGGACGAGGTTGTATCGAAGTTATTTTCCAATCTCACAGAGCACGAAGGGCATCCGAGCAAATTTGGCAATAAAAAATCTGAATTTTCGGGAATCAATTTTTGCTGATAAAACATCGAATCTCAATTTAAATCGGTGATCGATTGATGTTAGAATCGGACTAGCTCGGACTCGACCGTCGGATTTTAACAATGTCCGAATTGCGAAAAGGTCAATTTTATTTTGTTTGACGAAGTAGCGGTGTTTAATTTCTAATTAGGTCAAAAGACAGCATAAAATTGTCAGGAAAAGCTCAGAAAGCATAAACTTATTACAAAAATGATAAAAATTTTGAATTTTTATAAATTTTTAGAATTTTTCTGTGATTTTTTTGAGAGGATAAAGATTTTGAAATTTGATTAGGCGTTCTCGAACTTGCCGCATGGTGACCACGACAATTTGCCAAAAAGTATTATTTAATTTGGAAGATTAACGATAGATCTACTAAATGGCTTTTCTAATATGTTCCGAAACTGTTTTGTATTTCTTTAAGGTGGTTGTTCATGCTTATTGTTGTGATTGCTGGGTATTTCTTACTGTTTTCAACGACCTATAACTTTTGTTTGAATCGTTTAAACGTAAAAACAGTAAATTCCTTGTTCCGAAAACATTTGTTGTATAAATTAGACTAATGAAATCATTTTTTATTACGTAACAAACTCTTAAATCACAAAACGAAAACGATTTTTGAGACTGTTAATTTTTGCTCAGCAGCTTGAAACTCGCACAGATGATATTGAAATTAATTTTCAGGTTCCCAATAAGTTCGAAACTAAGTAGTCGTCAATCAAACGCAAAGGAAATGTTCTGTTTACGTTCACGTCAACCGTAAAAATGAAAACCGTTCGCCTAATTTGCAATATAACTGGCTAATTTGATTTTAATTTTTTCTGGTTTATTTCGAAAATTCACCGCATAAAGTTGTACAACCTTACATATGTTGTGATGAAATTTTTATTAAATTTGAGTTGTTCATTGTTTATCAAAGGTGCCGCGCACACTGACATTTTGTTGCAAACATGTTTATTTATAATAAAAAAATGAAAAAAAAATATAATTTATTTTAATAAATCATTTTAAACATATTTTTCTAGGTCTATGGTTATGTCTTAATTCGTTATAGTCGAACTATTCGAAAAATATTATGATGGCGACCACTTTTTTATATTCAACATTCGAATTTCAGATATAGATTATATAAATAGACGTTGACGTCATCATAGTGCATTTTTTTAATTGCAATCGATTCACAATACTCAGTTCACTTGGATTCGGTATTATTTCTGTTTTATTTTTGAAACAAAAAAACTACATGCGTGCAAGCAAAATCAGCATGGACAACCTCCTTAAAGAAGTGTAAAAAGGTACAATTTTACGACCGCTACCCCTTAAATATGAAACGCGATAAGCTCAGACAGATTTTATAAAATAGTATTGAATTTTTTATTCTATGTATTATTATTTTTACTGAGATTTAAATAATCCATCCGAACTGGTTTTTGCACTCGGTTCATAAATGCTTCATCTGGGTATACTCCTCGACCACCATCGATGGTAATTGTTTGTCTTGTGATATTTCTTGTTTATCGAAAATTCCATATTTTTATTCAAATTTTATGAATCTTTTTAATTTCAGCGATTGACAAAAATTTTTCTCAAATCTTATGGTTTGACAATAATTTTTTCCAAAATTTTTATCTATTGACATTAATTTATCTCAAATTTTGTTGATTGAAAAAATGTTTTAAAAATTTTTCCTTCATAAGATGCCAAAAATGCTACAGTTGCCGCAACGTCTTCAACTTTAATAATTCCATCACCGACTGGTCTAAAACATAAATTAAAATTAAATTCGTCGTTTTTTTTAAACATACCAAATCTTTTTGACAGATTGATCTTGACTCTTCATGAAAGCATTTTCTTCAAAATATATCATATCAGTCATTCCTGTATTAATAACTGCAGGCGCGATTGCATTACATCTTCGAAAATGTCATAATAAAATCTTTGGAACACAAAAAAGCATCAAATTTTCAGTTTCAAAGAAATTACATACAAAAAAATGGAACGAAATAAATATGAATAAATAATGTTTTTATCATATTCTTAAATAATTGAGTAAGAAATTTCACTTCCGAAGAAAAATATCCGTTGCTAGAGATCTAGAGCGCTACGTGATGCCATTTTCTAGAGTTTCGAAATTTTTGTATGAATATTTCATAGCTCTTATAATCGAGTCTTATTACATGAAATTTAATTTTACAGTCGATGAGTGACAAAATTTTCATTTGAGGCCATTTTTTTTGAATTTAAGCTGCTCGAATCTAGGGCGCTCCGTAATGCCACTTTATGAAGTTTTGAAACTGTCGCATAAATATTTTATTGCTATTTTTCTTGAAATTTAATTTAACATTCAATGCGTGTCGAAATTTTGATTTGAGGCCATTTTTTTGCATTAAAACAGGTAGAATCTAGGGCTGATATTGAACCTACGCGAATTGGTGCGTCATCAGTTCACGCTCAATTATATTTGTTTGATGACACAAAGAGAAGGGTTTTCATTTCAGCCAAAATTTCTTTGTCACTTGAAAGTCAAACGGTAATCAAATTTGTATTGGATGTCTATAAGACATTGTCTCATCACACAGTTATTGATTCAGAAGTAAACCTAGACAAAAAATCTAAATAAATCAATCCTCCGTTATATTTTAACCAAATATCCGCGAGTAATATTAGTATTTTTATTGAAATCGCAGCAAAATTCTTTAATATGTGATTGAAAAAAAGGTTCAATTTTTCGTTCTTTTTGGATAAGTTAGGGTATGGAGCATACCATATGCTCGAGCCAATATTTTGACTTTATGCTCACAGGGGTCTACAAACCTGATTTATTATTAAAAGTTCTAGACTTTCAAACTTTGATTATTTATTTCTTCGCTTACATTAAGTTCAATCTACAGAATGATAATAAATTGAAAAGTTGAATAGCAAAATTAGTATTTTTATTATCCTGGTAATATGAAGTTGGTAATTTTAAAAAAAAGTTTCGCTGATACCAGTGTTTTTAACGCCATCTGTGCCAGTCATTTTGGTGAACCGTTCCAAGCTGCTTTGAGTGTTGCCTACACTTTACAAATAGTGCAAAGTTGTTGTTCCAGCTAGCTTCATTCGGCTCATAAAAAATTAAATTGAAAAAAAGATTTATCAGACGGAAATAGTTCTTGATATCTAAAGATAGTGCGTTTTTCCCGCAAAGATCCACCAATCGAATTTCTTTAAGTGACCGATTAAAAAGGTTACTGGTCGCTGGCTTAGATACTATACAGAGAGTTATCGACCAAGATTAGTCATAAAAAATATCCAAATGAAGATTGAATAATGACTACTATTCAAATAATCGAAGCAATTCCTTTTCAAGGAAAATTTTATTCTTATGGGTCTGAAAAGTCATATTCGTTGAGTTGTGAGGTTTGAAATGTCAAGAAAATGGCTCGAGATACATTTTTGTTTTGGCTGTGACTTAGTAGAGCTAGTTTTTCGAAAACTTTGACATGAAGTTTTATAACTTTATTAGGAATATGTTTCGCGACGAATAAATTGCCAAACAAAACGTGATTTTTTTGTAATTTCTAAGAGGAAAACCCTCCAACCGGGCCAACAATTTTCAAACTGGCGGGAGGTATGGAGAAGCGGCGCGCGGGGCGAGGGCAGCGTTGTGGGGGGGGTGGGTAGGGCGGGGTGGGGGCGAGGAGGGGGTGACGCGGGTGGCGGCGGGTGGAGGGTGTGGTGGGCGCGGTGGGTGGGTGAGGGTGTGGCGGGGAGGGGGGTGTGTGGTTGTTGTGTGGGCTGTAGTTTAAAATGTCTGGTTGTTGTGTTAGATTTGTGTAATTGTATTATATGGGGGGCAGTAGGGGAGCTATTTGTGTTGGGTTGGTGGGGTGCGCTGGCGGGGGGGGGGGGCGGGGGGGCGGGGGCGGGTGGGGGTGTTGGGGGGTGTGGGCGGGTGGTGGGGAGTGGGTGGGGTGTTGAGGGGGGGCGAGGAGGGGGTGGGGGGGGGGGGTTTGTTTGTTTTTGTTTTGTTTTTTTTTTTTTTTTTTTGGTTTTTTTTTTTTTTTTTTTGTTCATTTTTTTATTTTTGTCAATGAATTTTGATTTAGTTTTTTTGTTTTTTTTTCTTTTTTTTTTTATTTTTTTTTTTTTTTTTTTTTTGTTATGTATGTTTTTTTGTTTTTAATTTTTTGTACCTTTTTTTTTTTTAGTTCTGGGTGTACTTAGTTTGTGTGGCTAATTTGTTTTATCGAGAAAATTGAAATTCGGGCCACAGTTACCTATTGTGCCCTTTAGTCACTATCAAAATGAACAAAATATTCTTTTCCACCTAGGGGTGGATCTTTTTAATAAGAGCTATTTCTAATAGCGCGTGTTCCACTAATGTTTTATTAGTTGATTGTGGTTACGTGATTGCTGTAGTGTCTTACGCACGCGATACTACTGAGTCCAACACATCAAGCAACCCTTCTGGCTAATTCATATTTTTGCCGCATATGGACTTTGGCACATCCGTCTCATGAACAAACATTTCGACCCTTTCTCAGCCACATCCTATTTTTAACACCTGTAAAGTTGCATTCGAAAAATGAAGATATAGAACATCTATGAACGTTTATATTGTAGACGGTAGTGGTTATTCGAAACACCGGCTATAAGAGTACCCTCATTTTCGAAATCACTTAGGTTAAATGATATGGCTCTGATAAGTCCATTTTTTCGATTAAAATTTCATCATTAACAATTTTTCAAATGAATAAGACAAAATGATCTGATTTCTACCATTTTTATTGTTCTTTGAATATATTTAGTCAGTTTTTTTCAAAGTCAGAATGTAAACGGCAGATTACCCTATCTCCAAATCAGAAAATTGAAAATATATTGTGAAAATCTGTTGAACAATTTTTGAGATATCGAGCCAATGCCTGAGCATGTGTTGACTTACGCCCCTTTCTAATTAATTATAAAAACATTGATATGTATTTTCACTATATTGTTTCGCACTATTCATTTCATTTTCAAAGTTATTTTTACGTAAGTAAAAAACCAGGGCATAACTTTTGAAAAAAGCTGATCGGATCGAACTTGATCGGATCGCAAACTTTTTAAAAATGGATCGATCAAACTTATCGGATCGCAAATTTTGAAAACTGGGAGATCGACTTGATCGGATCGAAAATTTTGAAAACCTGATCAGATCGCATTTTGAAAATCAGATCGGATCGCAATTTCAAAACCTTCGGATCGAACTTGATCGGATCGGAAGTTGAACAAAAACCTGATCAGATCGTAAAATCCGATCAAATTCGATCCTGTCAAGTTATGCTGACCCCTGATAAAAACAGTGTTTTTTTGTCTTTATTTACACTACTTTTAATGTGGATTGCTGCTTGTGTCATAAAATTGGAGATTTTAAATGAAAGCCTGAAGAGCTCCGTCACTTTCTTCAGTGATTTCTCCATGTTCTCACCAACTAGAATTCCAGCATTATTGAATAAAACATCTAACTGGCCATGCTGAACTGAGTTCAAATATAGTTTTTTAAATTTGTTCTATCATTCTTATTTTGAAACTTCTTTATTTTTACAAAGGAATCAGTCCTTTTTAGATAAATTCTCGTTCGAAATATATGATATATTTGAAATATATTAATATCCTTTCATCACACTTGGTTGTTAGAATGCGTAGCACAACTCCTTTAACGTGTGATTAAACGTTGTGGCTGCGCATTCTAACCAAAGTGTGATAAAGGGATATCTTACTCTTTTCTAAAAACTTTTATAATATGTTAGATTTTAGCAGTGTTATAGAGCTTGATAATATTGATAATTCGGACCAGGAAAAATTAGAATTTTGAATGAATGTTGTGAAAACCCATTTTTTTTTGGCGATTTTTAAGTTTGAAAACTTGGTCATCATGCCTCAGTTTAATTATATTTCCAGCGGTACAATAGGAATTTAAGATGATAAAATTTATCAAGACACCTTTTTTATTTTGTTTTGGTTTTAAGTCAAACCAGTCATCTTTGTAAAATTCCGTGACAAAATATTCGGAAAAAATTGTATTGATAATGTAGGAAACTTTCCTGCCACAGTAAAAATTTTCGAAAAAAACGCACAACGTCATTATCCAAAAAGTCGATCACTTTGTAATTTTCATTCATACATGATTAAGGTCCTAAATTGCGTAAAGGCCCATTGCGCCAGGATGGCGCAAAAGACACTACGGGAGTTAAAATCACAAATGTTTTTATATTTTTCAGCAGTTACACTTTGGCGCATAGTTCCATTGGTCCGAACCTGATCATAATGCATGCCGGCATGATCATTGGCTCGCGTTAATAATTTTGTGACGATTTACATATTAGAACCCAAAACTCGGAGACAATTTCATCTAATATCATGAATTGTGAACTTTTGTCAAATCAGTGCATGTGTACTAACTAATACACCCTCACTAGCTAAAATCAGCCTGACAGATTGAATTATTTTTATCCGAATTGCAAAAATTAGCTTAATTAAAATATCAGAACATTCGGCTCATCTCAAGTAAACTATTCATGAAGTAAATGCGTAACTTTTAGTTTCTTAACGCTTGATTGCAGCACTTTTTTGTTTACAATTTCGAAGAAAGTATTTTTTGAGACCTTTGACTCACAATAGCCTTCCTAGTAGGAAGTTCCTACACTCCATAGTTTTTTTCACGTGTGCAGAATTGACCTGTGATTATTAATACAGTGAATTAAAATTTGAGAACAAATAATTGTTTGGTTATAAATCCGAGTCAATTCATCATATTGACGATAATATGTAAAGCTATTTTGATGTATCTACTGTATAAAATGCGAATCAAAAGTAGCTGGTCGCGAAATAGCTCTACTGGGCTTCTCATGTAATAAATTGACTCAATTGAATGAAAAGTGTACCAGAAACCGTGCTAGAAATTTCCAGCAAACAGTTAAGCGGCACTCATGTTAGCGGACAAGAGCTGATAGTAGTTAATAACTACTCATTTTTTAAATTGGTCCAATTACTCTAGTCAAAAATAAGCTGAAACAGCGCATCACTTTTCAATAACTATAAACCTGATTTTAATTATGATTCACAAGCCTGTTTTTGCCAGCGATTTTTTATTTATATCGACAAGCGCTAGCTTTTGCACCTTGGCGCCTAATCGCCGAGCTGACCGCAGCTCCCATTCCGGAAGCGCCCGAGTGACCAAAGCAATTTATTGACAATCTGTGCATCTCTGTATTATTCTTGAATTAAATGATTTTATTTTATTTTTTTGTTGATGTTTAAAATCAGTTTAATGTGTAAATAGGCTAATAGACACGAAGAATTCAATACATTTAGAAGATAGTAGTTTGAACCAGGCTGAGATTTCAAAGAAAATATTCAAAACATTCTATTTATTTTACTAACTTGTCTCAAGAAATTAATTGTCTCTCCCAACACAAATTTATAAACTTTTATTTCAATTTAAATTTTCTATTTCGCCATATCGCCCAGCCAACTATTGCCAAAAAACTAAGGCATTTCATGTTTTTTGGCAAAATTGGCCGATATTGCGAATTTTTTTCAATTCTTTCGGCGAATATGAGGACATACAATTACTCCTTCAAAAATGAAAACGCGTGAGCGTTCGAAATGACGTCATAAATTACATTAGTTCAAATGAAGCACAATACCAAAATATGTAACATTAGTACATACCAAACGCATCAATCGAATTCACAAATGTAGGAAGTGTTATTCATTGAATATCGTCTTATCACACATTTTGTAAATATTCCGGCTCAACTCCTTCAAAACACACTACGTTTGCTTATCAGGGCCTGGATTATTCACAAAAGTGTGATAAAGGCGATATGACGTTATTCATGACGCACCCAAGTAATTTGTTATAAATACTGTGACACCCTCACGAAATTTGGCGATATGGGACTGGGCAGAAAATTTAGCTTAATAACTTGAAATTGCGTTGGTTTTATGGCGATAGTCGGCAAATTTTGACGATATATGACTTCCCTGTTTAAAACTTATTTAATTGAAATAGTTTCAAGTTTTCTTAATTTGGTTTGGTTTTGTAAAGTACTTACTTTTGAAAAATGGTCCAAAGCGGTAACAAGATAAGCAATAAATGTTTGAATATTAAGTTATGCTATCAGGTATAGGGAACTATTTACATTCCAAAGATTATTGTGTGGGTTTAAAATTATCTGAGTAAATCGAAAACGTTACCAAATTCATAAAATAAATAATAATTTTCAAAAATTAAATATTTTTGGCTCCAGAAGGTGAGTTTCAAATCACTTTATTCGAGAGAACTTATTAAGAAATTAATGTGTCAATAAAATATTCAAAGTATTAGGTTTTTGGAAACTAATACCACAGGTTCAACGAGCATGAGGATCAATAATACTTTGACGACTATATCCTTGACAAACATACACTTTCCAAATTTTCTTCATTCTTTAAGTATAAATGACAGTAAAGCGTATACCGTATAGACTTTACACCGTTAGCAAATTAAACCAATGCTATTAATTTTAATTAAATTCTATTTTAACTTCGCTCCGGGCTGTTATCGATTGAAACTTAAAAAAGTGAGAAAATTATGTGAGATATCAGACAAATATCCGTAGTTATGTGTCTCGACGAAAATCTCATCGGTGATATTTTACTTTGCCTAAAACTTTCGTTTATTTTCAAATAAAAGATTTGTTTGAAATAAAGTTCAAAAATAAATTATTAGGCTTCAGCTAAATATTGATTTTTATGACCCTTATTTATCGATTGATTTCTTCAATACGTTATTTAGCTTTGGTGACACGTGAAAAATCACGTAGTATTTGTTTTGTTTATCTTATATATTGTTTCTGCGAAATTGTGAAATATGAATTCAATTTTTAAATTTTTAAGAATAATTGTATTTAGAGAACAAAATGTTTTCAGTTTGAAAAGCCTTGTTTCGAAAATTATGATACTTAATTCACAACTTAAAGCTCATTTTTAATGATAGAAGAATGTAGTATCAAGTCAAATAAAATCGATGCGTGTTTCACATTTAAAAATAATACTTCATGATGTTCTTGAGCAAATGGATATTTTAAATAAAGTTTTCTGTAATTTGGGAACACATTTTAAATAAATTTTGCAAGCATGAAAAGTATTAAAGATTGAATTTTTTGTTGTTATAAATAATTTGTCAATAAAACCAAAAAATTCGAGCTAAATTGAATTGAAATTTTTTGAGATATAACACTTTTATCATCATCTAGTTGCTAAGCGTGTCCATTATCAAGATCGATCAATAATGATGTACTGAAATTTTACTACTTGAGGGAAAACAACTGCATACAAAATAAGTTCTACAAAATAAAATATTTTGGATCTCACGTGATCAAAGAATGGTGATTTTTCTAACTTTGAAAATGTTCTTTTCTATAACTTATACGATTTTATTCAATTTCAATAATAATTTTAGTGGGAAGCCTCAGTTTATTAACAAACACTCTCAATTCTTTATTTATCATAAAAATTATTTATTCTCAGGATAACAAAAAGTGTTTTTATGAAAATCAAGGTACTATTTTTGAATCCTCATTTTAAAATTATTATGTTAGTTGAAAGACTTACTTAACTTTTTTTTTTCGATAATTATTATTAGCCGTGTCATCTTAAGAATGTCAACACTTGATAATTCTAGAATACAAAATTTTAATACATAAAATGTGTTGAAATACAAAATAAATATATAATTCAGAAAACTGTTCAAAAATGAGAAAAGTGATAGTTGACTGTGACCCTGGAATTGATGATTTTCTAGCAATTTGGTACTTACTCGATATTCCAGAAATTGAAATAGTTGCTCTAACTATCGTGAATGGAAACGTTAGCGAAGAAACTGGCGTGATTAATGCACAAAAGTAAGTTTCAAAGGACTTTATAAAAACTGCAGATTGAAAAAAAAATTTTGTGAGCAAAACTTTTTGGTAAAATAAAGACATTTTTTGGCAAAGATTTGAATTTTTAAAACAATATTCATACTTTAATATCCTTTTACCAACGGAACTCCATCTCAAAAACGTTTAATATCTCTATAGCGCGTGTTAGAATTCCACTTATATTGTCTTACGGATAGTCTTGAGTATGATTAAAGGCAAGGGTGCTTGATATTGAGACCGCTAAATTTGATCGGTGTGTAATCACTCAAGCAATGACTAACACAATCACTTAGACAACACCAGTAAAATTCGAACACGCGCTATATAGATAGTTAATATTTTTTACATGGAGTTGCGTTGTATTCGCGAAAAATCAACCCTATGTGACCAATTTTTGCCAAAAATTGATGAGTGAAAACGCTTCATATCCCCTATTCACACTTTTGTTAATATCCCGGCCCTACTACTTAAAAACACACTTCGTTTCCTAATCAGGGCCGGGATATTAACAAAAGTGTGAATAGGGGATATAGGATGTGACTTCATTGTTACTTATTTGTTTACCTCAAGATTATCGTGAAAGCTTTGAAATATCACTGAAGCTGTGATTGAATTAAAAATGACAAAAACGTGTGAAGAAATCCAAATTAAGCAGCAATTATTCCTAGGTTGTTAAAATTGAAGAATCGTCAAATTCCAATTTTTAAAGGAAAACCAGGGCAATATAATGACGCTGAATATCATGGTAAAGACGGTCTTATGGAAATTGTTATAGACGCACACCCCATCCACCTCTGCTTTAGATATTCAAATTCAAAGTTGAAAGTGGAATCTGCCAGAAAGCTGTATCTAGTAGAATAGTTAACGAAAAAATGCCAAATGAAATTGAACTTTTGGTAAATTATATTTTTATTCAGTTATAAAGATATGCATACTATACGAGTCATTTCAAACTGCCTTAAGTTATTCCACGCGATATGGTTCCACCAGGTGTGAGGAGATTAAGACACTCAACCGCGTTGCAACGTCACGTGATTGTCTGAGCGCCATTTCCATTCGCAAATTCAATTTTAATCGCTTGGCCACTCAAGCCAATAGGCGTGTGTTTCCCTACAAGCCACCAATGAGCGAGATTTAATTTTCGTTGTAATTTAAAGCCACAATCTAACCGCCGCGGTGAAACTGTGAAGAGACTTGTATCGATTTTATTTTGTCAATCAGCAATGCGGCGGGTCAATCGTGAGCACTATCGAAATTGACTCGGTATAGTATATATTATGTAATACTATTATATGTTATAAATTATAACTTATAATGAAAACAACTAGTGAAATATTAATGAATTCACTCATGGACGTCATTAATTTCAGTTTTTCTGCTAGATTTTGGCCAAGAGCTTAGAAAAAATAAATGACCCAAAAAAGTTCTTTTTTGAGCGTGTAGTTGCCCCAGCAAAAAAATGGCTGAAAATTTTATATAAACACCAAACTTGGCTCAAAAATGATTTGATGGTGATCTGGCGGTCATTCAATAATACATTTTACCGCTAGAGGTCGTTCAAAGTGCGTTATTTTCGGTATGTTGATTTGAGGAGGTGGTTTTCGCAATTTTAAGGGGTTTCAATTATGGAATTCAAGTAGCGAATTGTGGCAATAGTAACAAATCGTTGCACACCAACTTTCTACCTCTCTTTGATTTATTGAAACAAAATCTTGCATCCTAAAAAAAATTGAAATTGATGGATCGTTCGTCCGATCAGCAAACGTGCTTACAAAAGTAAATTTATTGTTGAATGTGTATCTCTTCCCTGATTTGTGCAAGGTTCTCACACAATAATACATAATTTTATTTAACCGGACTGAAAATTTTTGGATTTGGCTTCAGGAATTCCCAAAACATTATTCCCATCGATACCTATGTTAACTAGTTGCAAAATACTGTTTGTTTGTGATTCTGAAAGCCAAATTCAAGAATTTTTTCCAATAACTCTGCGCAACGNATATAATGACGCTGAATATCATGGTAAAGACGGTCTTATGGATGTTATAGACCATATATCTGCTTTAGATATTTCAAATTTCAAAGTTGAAGTGGAATCTGCAGAAAGTGCAATTGTCAGAATAGTTAACGAAAATCCAAATGAAATTGAACTTTTGGGTAAATTATATTTTTATTCAGTTATAAAATATCATACTATACGAGTCATTTCAAAACTGCTTAAGTTTTACACGCCGATATGGTTCCACCAGGTGTGAGGAGATTAAGACACTCAACGCGTTGCAACGTCACGTGATTGTCTGAGCGCCATTCCATTCGCAAATTCAATTTTAATCGGCTTGGCCACTCAGCCAATAGGCGCGTTGTTTCCCTACAAGCGACCAATGAGCGAGATTTAATTTTCGTTGTAATTTTAAAGCCCACAATCTAACCGCCCGGGTGGAAACTGTGAAGAGGAACTTGTATCGATTTTATTTGGTCAATCAGCAATCGGCGGGTCAATCTTGAGCAGTATCGAAATGACTCGTATAGTATATATAATGTAATACTGTTATATGTTATAAATTATAACTAATAATGAAAACAATAGTAAAATATTAATGAATTCACTCATGACATCATCATTTCGGTTTTCTGCTAGATTTGGGCCAAGCAGACTTAGAAAAATGAATGACCAAAAAAAAAGTTCAATTTAAAATTCTTTTTTGAGCGTGTAGTCACTACACTGTAGTGCCCGGAAAAAAATGGCTGAGAATTTTATATAACACCAAACTTGGCTCAAAAAATGATTGATGGTGATCTGGCGGTTATTCAATAATACATTTTACCGCTAGAGGTCGTCAAAGTGGTTTATTTCGGTATGTTGATTTAAGGGGGTGGTTTCGCATTTTAAGGCGTTTCAATAGCGAAATGTAGCGTCAATGTTGTGGTGATGATTTCGAAGAGTTTTGAGATTTATCAAAATATTTTCGGAATTTTACAATTTGAAAAAATTTTCTCCACAAAATAAAAGGTATCGTTCGAAAGTTAAGTTTGATAGGAAAAGTTTAAAGTCAGTTATAAATGTAAGATTCTTGTTTTAATCAAAATCACCCAAAATTTACCACTTTGACGACTTCTGGTGAGGAAAAACTTGACGTTACCAAAAATTTTCACTGGCTTGACTTGACTCGACTAAGTTTTAGCTTGACTTGCCGAGGCCTGCTCCAGACCACAACAAATAATTTTTTCACGCCAGTTTGGTACTACATCAAATTATCAGCCAACATTTATGCGGACATATTTTTACTTGGTTAATAATGACGTCATAAATGAAACCGTCAAGAAAACATCATCTTCGATATATCGGCGATAATAATGTCAGAATACATGATTACTTTCCCATATTGTCAAAAATCTTCCTAATTTGATTAAAAAAAATTGCATTAGACAGGCTAACTCAAAAAACCTCATTTTTAGAATAAATACAAAATTCAGCTATTGGTCCTTTAACAAATGTTGCTAATGCTTTGGATATTGACAGGCATAGAGTGTGGACAATCACTATATTATTTATATATTATTCTTCTGAGTTTTTTCTGATGTTTTTAAACTCTTTTATAGCAAATTTTCTGAAAATTTAAAATCTTTGATGATCATGGGTGGAAATTTGTATGGAATTGGAAATATCACAATAGCTGCGGAATTTAATTTTTGGTTCGATGCTCAATCCGCCCATAAAGTGGTGAATGGCATTTCAAAATCTGTGAGTTTATTCTTATCAAATTTAATTTTTAATTTAAAAAACAAATAACTATTCCAAAAACCCATCCTTTTTGCAATATTATTTCTCTATCCCCAATTTTTTTATCGTTTGTTATGAAAAAGGATAGAACAGGGGATAAAAGCCATCCGTTTTGAACGCCTGATTTAAAGCGGGAAGCAATAGTTTATTTCCGAAAAACTTCGGTGATATTGAGCATTTTTGGTAATAAGGGCACGAAAATAAATTGTTTCGTTCAAAAATAAGAAATAAACACGTGGGTGTACTCAATGACTTCATTATTCGAAAAAAATTAATAAAGAGTTTTACAATAATTGGTTCAATAATTTAACTTCAATTAAAGTGAAATAGAAAAATGTCTGGAATTACGTACTCCACCAAACGCAATCAAATAAGAATTCAAACAAGTCGATTTGGCAAATTGAATATTTAAATATGACGACATTCATGAATCATGATGCACTCAAAGTGATTTGTAAAAAAAAACTTTAACGCCCACGCGATTGAAGCGATATTTGCTCTTTCGGCGGTATGAGCCTAAGCTGTAATTAAGCTAAAAATTATGAAATTGCGTGCGTTTTTTGGCGATAATGGACTTCTCTCTGTATAAAGATTTTTCAGTATTTGATAAGACATGAAAATGTGAAGTTTAAAAATATTTTTTATCCAAAATAAACTGTTGAAAATGTAATTTGAATAAAATTGGAAAAAATAAAACAAATTATAAAAATTTAGTGTCCGTCTACTATGGTTACTTGGGAATGCACAACGAGTTCAAAATTTGAATGGAAGAAAATTTCCCAAGATGCCAGGGTTAAATCAACACTCAACCTGCATGACCGAATCAAAAAATGTATTGATCCAAAAGAGCCCGATCTTGTTAATTTATGTGATCTTTTAGTGAAGTTGAACATTAATCTTAACATTTATTATTTAAATAAAAAAATTTTAGATCATATAAATATTATTTTAAAAAAATACATTTAAAAATGCAATATTTTTATTGAAATTTATGAATTCTATGTCTCAACACCAGCAAACAATATCAATAATATATCATAAATTATCATTGATTATTTTAATTATATTATNGTTGAAGATGAATCTTAAAATTGATTATTTAGATCATAAAATTTCATAATATTTTTATATTATTTAAAAACAATACATTAAAAAAATGCAATATTTTTAATAAAATTAATAAAATTTTATTTCCAGCAAACAATATCACTATTATATGATAATTTCAATAATATTATATACTGGACCAATAGTATTGATGTTAAATGGTTGGATGTATATCATTGATATCAAATCAATATTTATCAGTATTTAATAGTCTCATAGAAATATAATATTGATATGATATTAATATAATATTTCGAAATTATATTGATATAACATTAATTTCATATTTATATCAATTAATAATTGATATCTTATAAATATTTTCTTGCATGAATATCAAACATTTTTTATTGATATATAACTAAGATATCAATATGATATTGATATTATAAAACAATCATAATAATTATAATTATTTTTCTAATTGGAAATTCTAACGTTTCGCTTTTATTTTCAATTGTTCCATTAAATTTAACATTTTCAAAGATCTGGTTTTACATCAAGATAAAGTTTTAACAAAGAATAATGATAATTCTAGAGATTACTTGTTAATCAGCAGATGAAAATAAAGTACAATTTTTTTTATTTCAAAAGATATATGATATTTGCATTTTGCATTTTTCATGCACTGTAATAAATTAAAGTATTGTAATTTTTGCCTAAAAATTCTTTCAATTTAAAATAATAAACCCAATGTGTTTTAGCTTTTGGGGTGTTCCCCGAGGAGATTCACGCTTAACTAATCAGAGCGCGACTTGGTTAGTTAATTTAAGGGGCGTTTTAATCTCCCTGGGGAACACCCCAAAAGCTAAAACACATTCGGTATGATTATTTGCCGTCTAGTTTTTTAAGTATGTAGTAAGGTTTAACACGTACTTGACTAACAATTATCTTGAAACAATCTAAACGCATATATTGATCACTTTGCTAATTAATAAGAGATCTTTTTGTTCTTATCAAAAAGGCCTCTGTTTTTTCTCTGTTATCTTCCGTTCTAAAGCTTTTTCCTATAATTTTAAATTTTGTTTCAAACTGCTCATATCTGGCAGTTTGTCGGCTGTTTAAACTGCGGTTGTTTTTGTTTTCTTCAAAAATGTTATGCATCATTTTTAAATTAATATTATGTGAATACTATATTTATCTCCCAAACAGCCGCGATTGTTTTTGTCAATCCAGAATTAATCTTAGAAGAAGAAAATTGCCCAGTTACAGTTGAAACAGCTGGAAATTACACAACAGGAATGATGGTTTTAAACCGCACTTATGGGAACGGATAGTTAAAATTAAAAAAAATTAAAATCGATTTTAACGAATTGCCAGTTCACATACATTGGTGTTTTTCGATCAACGTTAAACAAAAATATACAATATTTTTTTATCATAATTCATACTGTTAAAATTTGAATTTGAAATTAAAAAAATTTTGTAATGAACAATTTGCCAATGCAAAGTTAATCTTTATTTGGAAAAAATATTTAGAATTTTTGGCATTCCGATATTTAGTCTTTACTTTCATTTTATTTAAACAAGTTATAAAGATAAGATTTAACCGGCATGTTTTTGTTTGCTGAACAGTTTTCAAGTTTTGTTTAAATTTTAGTTTTTGAATAAAAATTACGTTCAGTGCTAGAAAAAAGTCAGCCAGTCCTCCAAAATAAGGAACCGTTTTGTAAATTGCCTGTGTTTAGGCTTAAAATTTAAGATTTTAATTTAAAAAAATTTCGAGCTTAAATAAAGGCAATTTCAAAAAGTGTTTTAAATTTTAAAAAAATTCTTGTACTGACCGTTATATATTTTCAAAGGCTACAATCCAAATTCCATCCAAAAGAATGTTAACCGATAAAACTGTTTGCCGTTGTCACCTTATATATGCCTTATTCACACTTTTGTTAATATCCTGGCCCTTCTTCTTAAAAGCACACTATGTTTCCTAATCAGGCCCGGGATATTAGCAAATGTGTTAATAGGGGATATCAAGAACAAACTGAAATATCAAATACCATAAAAACTTATTTAACATATAAATATCCTATCAGAAACCAGCCTGAGCATAGAAATAATGCTTTAGAAAATAATGTGGTGTTCAAATTGCCTTCAAAAGTCAGAACAACAAACATCGGTAATTTGCTGCCAGTTGCTTTAGAAAACTTTAAAAATAATTTAGAGGCGTTGTACTTTGACACAAAGCTGCCACAAATGGATAACTGAAACCGAGTTTACTGCTCAACCGGAAATTAGCTGTTAAAAAATAAAATAGAATATGACCTTCAAGCTATACTTCATTTTAAGCATCACTATTAAGATTTTGTGGAAACTCTTATTTTAATTTGCAGGCAAAAATAAATGAATTTAAAACCTCTGTTCCTAGGTCAAACGAAAAATTAAATATTACTTTGATCCACTCTGAGAAAACGCTTAGTTATTTTTTTCATTTATTGACATACAATAAAAGGTAATTAAACGATTGTTTTTCCATAATTAAAATAATTTTACAGTTCCAATCAAAAAAATGACAGTTTCAAATCAAGAAAATTTCGTTTTACGCTGGAGCCGATGATATTTATGAGGCCTCGTAGAAGAATGGCTTTTTGGCGATTTTACATCCCTTTCAGGAAAACTTTTTTTGCAACTTTTTCTGTTTTATCTTATTTTTTGATGTGTTGTTTTTAATTTTTATCACCCAAAATTTGCAAGTTCAATTTACTTGTAACATTTGAAATATTGTTTTGGTTGTTTCGAGACATATTATATGGCTTTTTTTTCCAATTCATAAAGACTAAAAATATGATTAGCTTTCGATTTATTCAATCATTTTCAAATCAGAATAAAGAGCTTGAGAAAATATTCTCGCAGGTCAACATAAAGTAATTTCGCGCTCAAAAATGATTAGAAATAGTAGGCCTCGAAATTGGGTTATTAAGAAATTGGGTTGAAAGATTAGCGATGGGATCAGAATTGAGCCCAGCCATCAGCAATATATTTCTCCATATGCTGGAATCGACCATAATCGAAAATTAAAAAGCTCAAAAAACTATCATTTTTTATACAAGATATGTAGATGATTGCTTATTGATGGTTCGAAAACGAACAAAAAATGCAATTTTGGAAAAAATTAATTCATTTGACCCTTTTTTGAACTTCACGGTCGTAGAAATGCAAGAAAATAAATTAATCTATTTGGAAACTAAAATAATTGAAAAAAATGATACTCTTGAATTAGAGCAATACCGTAAAAATACAAATGAAACTACATGTATAATGAACTTTAAACAGGCGGTTGCTCCACTTCAGTATAAAAAATCATGCTTAAATGGCGAAATATGTCGCGCCTACAATTGTACTTCTAATTGAGATACTTTGGAATTGCGTTAAAAAACCTAGAGGAAATTTTTATTCTTAACCAATATCCAAAAAAGTTAATTTAAAGTAAAATTAACGAAATAAAAAATCGGGATTTTGGGCCTAACCCGAACAAGGCATTACGTCTAGCAGACGAAAATAACCCTGATCTCACTTTTTTTTATTTGAGCTTGCCTTTTACAAGTTACAAATGTAGCGGAATTGCTACTAAAATAAGATATATTTTAGAAAAATATACGCGCACCTACCGAGTTAAAATTTGTTTTAAGACCATAACTTTGGAAAATGTTATATTGCCGCGTTTGAAGCTCTTTAGGCCCCTTCTTTTCACCCCAAATACAGTGTATTTGTTTACTCGTGTTTGTTCACAAACTTATGTTGGTTCATACTAGTAGACTTTCTTAAAAACAGAATTCAAGAGCACAATAGATGTGCTAGCTCACACATTTTTGACATATATATGGTTGTGAAAAATACTAGTGTTTTAGAGCAAAATTGGTGAGGATCCGAACCTCACCGAACGTAGAAATCACTTATACGGGTATTTTACAGCACTCTCACAAATTTGCCAAATTGGCATGAACGTACTGCTTATGAGGGTCTCATGATCCTCAGTTACAACCCACGTTGAATAAACAACTTAAATACAAAAAGTCAAATTTGATTTGTACTTGTATTTCCCGTATAAATGACCTTATGAACAGATAGAATAGTAGGCCTTTAATAACCAATTTCGAGGCCTACTATTTCTAAATTTTTGAGCGCGAAATTACTTTATGTTACCTGCGAGAATATTTTCTCAAACTCTTTATTCTGATTTGAAAATGATTGAATAAATCGAAAGCTTATCATATTTTTAGTCTTTATGAATTGAGAAAAAAGCCACATTTGAAATAGTTTCATTAATAGGTTTCATTGATTTTTAAGAATTTATTTCATGATATTTACAGTGAAGTGTTATTTTCTTCAAATCGGTGAAATTGTAGACCATTCATCTGCGTGCAATGATTCAGCTGTAAATAATAATTCACGCTCTACTGGGACTGCATGACACGGAAAAGTAACAGACATTCTGAATAAATTTTTAATAGTTGAATAATATCCCCTATTCACACTTTTGTGAATATCCCGGCCCTGATTAGGAAACGTAGTGTATTTTTAAGTAGTAGGGCAGGGATGTACACAAAAATGTGAACCCTAACTGGTCGATTTTGGCCGAAAATGGAATGGTGGAAGTGCTAGATATTAGCAATTTCTGAGGCTAGATTGCTTAATTCGTTTTTTGATACATTTTCGGAAAATTAAATTTTGTTTCGAACTAAAAATAGCTGATAAGTCGAAATAACAAATCAGACTTAAAATGAATACTATAAAATGTAAAGACTAAACTCAGCACTTCTACCATTCAAAAAAACCTATAGAAATATTGGGTTGATTGTTCTAAAACTTACTGGGGCTAAAAACTAACTAAATGAAGAAAAAAAAATTATGAACAAATGAATTCTTGTCGTCACGTGATCAAAATGTAGCAGTTTTTCGTATTTTCAGCATCAGATTAATTTAAAAAAATGCAAAATCTGAAGTCTCACTGGTCGATTTTGGCCTTAAATCGAATGGTGGAAGTGCCAACTATACAGTATTATCTATAGAGTATAGTAAAAAGGCTAAAGATATGGTTTCTTAGTGTCTAAAATAAAAAAAAATAAGTTGTTCACCATTATTATTTTGTTCTGAAAAATCAATTAGATTTTTTAAGGTTAGCCAATGACAACTTAAAAATAAAAAAATTATCTTTAATTGTGTCATTTATATTCGAGTTAACCAACTGAAGATATTCAAGATATAGCTAGCGATTCCATTTGACACTTTGGTATCATTTTGATAACCCATCTGGTTAACCGCAGTATAAAACGCCTTCTTTGTCATTTTCTGAAGTGAGCACACTTGAAATGAATGAATAGTTATTATAAACAGAAGTGTGATCTCTATAAAACATGTTTACATCTCTTTGCCTGAGTAATACTCAGTGAATATTTACTCCGTCTTGTTATAAAACTTACCATAAATCACTATAAATTCAGTATATGTTTAATACACATTGTGTATGTGAATTAATTTATCAAGAAAAACAATCTCGAGTTAAATATAGGTAACGGACATGCCGCCTGAGTTTAAAGTGGTGAAGACATTTGTGCTGGAATGAAAACCATTCTCTTTTTGTTATCAAACAAAATTAATCAATCGATTAGTGATGACGCACAAAATCGCGTAGGTTAAATATAAGCCAATACCGAGCTCGAAAAGTTTATATTGTGATAAATATAACAATTTAATTAATCATATACTATATATTATAATAGCCTTTAATCATAATTTCGATATGCACAAAATTCTAAATTGAATTTCATGAAAAAATAGCTATGAAATATTGATGCTGGAATTTCAAACTCTAGAAATGGCGTCACGGAGCATTTTCGATTGAACGCGCCTTAAACATAAAATATTGGCCTTAAATTAAAATTTCGATATTCATAAAATTTTAAATTGAATTTCATGACAAAATAGCTATGAAATATTTATGCTGAAATTTCCAAACTTCAGAATGGCGTTACGGATCATTTTCGATGAAACGTGTCTTAAACCCAAATTATTGGCCTTAGATTAAAATTTCGATTTTCATATAATTTTAAATTAAATTTCATGACAAAATAGCTATGAAATATTATACCTGGAATTTCAAAACTCTAGAAATGGCGTCACGAAGCATTTTCGACTAAACGAAAAATAATGGCCTTAAATCAAAATTTCAATATTCATAAAATACGAAATTATATTTCCTGGAAAAATAGTTATAAAATATTAATGCTGGAATTTCAAAACTCTGGAAATGGCGTTACGGAGCATTTACGATTAAACGCGCTTTAAACGAAAAATAAAAGCCTTAAATTATAATTTCGATAGGCATAAAATTCCAAATTGAATTTCATGAAGAAATAGCTATGAAATATTAATGCTATCGATTTTGTAAAAAAAACCTGTTTTTTGTGCCACCTAAAATATTTTCATTCCATTTTTTGTGTCATACCAACTTGAAACTCAGGCGATATGATTTGTCAATTTATATATAGGCGCTCGCTTATTGACCAATCATAACATAAATCTCGATAACTTTCCCTCACTTTTCTCGATGAAAAAATTTACATAATGTACTTTTTAAAATAAAGTAAGTCATTGAAAAAAGTATATCTTCACTTACATAAGAAAAACCATCACTTTATTAAGCCAGCACATTTGACGTTAATTGATTATATTGATTTATCATCAATATATGTATGATGGTATTCCAACTTTTTCGGGTTGTTGATGACATATTTAAATTCAATTTTATTCAGAGACCTTTGTCAAACATGGTTTTCAAATTCAAAACGGCCCAAGTCGACAATTTTCACCACGCGTTAGAACGAACCCATTGTGAGTTCAAATGGGTTTGAAAGGTTAGAGGCTCGTTACATGAAAATAACAGTTTAATAATTAAATAATGGTTAAAGAATAACTTTCAGCTCGAGCCACCAAAATTGAGGGAATGTTAACTTATAGCTGAAGGTTTTTGAATATAATCAGATAAACAACAAATTTTTGTTTTGCAACATTCCCGTTTAATGCAATTTTTGCAATTTAATTAATTTTTTACACCGTTTCGAATATATTTACAACGGCAGAACAATACTTTGAGGAAAAGTTGACACAAACACTTATTTTCCAATAATACCACATTTTTCTACTTGTTTCGATTCATTATCATTTTCAAGATTAAACAGACATAAACTTAAAAATGCAAAGTAGACTTTTTTCAGATCTAGAATTTGTAATTTTTGAATGAGATTTTTCACCTAAGAATTTAGAATTTTCAAAAAGTTTAGTTTGTATTTAAAAAATACGTATTTTAAATTGCATGGTTAGTGCAATTAAAGGTCAAAAGAGCTTGAAAGCTTTGTGGTCAAATTGATTATTCAGAGAAGGTTTTTGCGTTCTTATCAGAAAAGCTTCATTTCTTTCACGGTCTTTTTTATGCCTAAACCCTTTTCCTACAATTTTGAACTGGTTTTTAAAAACTCAAATTTGGCTTTGACTAGGCTAGTGAAATTTTGAAGACTTTTATCGATAAAAAGTTGGGCCTCATTCTTGTATTTTTCACATCCTAATATGTGCAAATTTATATTTTAATACGAAGAAGGCATTTGATGTTCTCTTATGCGCGTTTTAAGCATTCTTCGTGTTTGTCCTATATATTTCTTTTTGCAAGGACATTTATAATAGTGAGAAACATTAGACTTTTCAAAAACCTCTGTTTCCTGTTTAGCCAGATGCGAAAAAAGTTTACTGATTTTTATAACTCTATAAGCTACATTCACTCGAAAATCAGGAAGCAAATTCACGATGTAAATTTGTGAGAATAGCGCCTTTTTTGTATTTTGTGCTCGAAATTGATTGTTCAAAGTTTGTCATCACAGTGTTTAAGGCCATTTTTTCAGTATTTTTTAAATTCTAGAACGTCACTTTTGTTCATGAAGATTGTCATATCCAAAAATGTTATGCAGTTTTCTGACGTGTAATTCAGAGTGAAATTTAATGACTTATCGAAATTATTTATTTCTTTCATAAAACTTCTGACAGCGGCTTTATTTGATAATTAGACATGAGTCATCGGCGAACCTTGAGTAAAATATAATTTTTTTATTTTCAATATATTTTTCTACGATTTTTTTCTTTAATTACCGACAAATATGTTAGTCAAGGTTGGACTCTGACTACTACCCATGCTCAAATCCGTACTTTGTTCGAATATTCCTATTGGTGTTTTGACTATGCTAAATTTTTGTAAAATTTTTATCAAAAATTGTTTGAATCTTCTCTTTTTGGAGCAGGGGAAATGTTTTTTCATTTTTATCTTTGAAGTTAAATTACTTTTTTGGATCAGAGTAAATTTATTCAAGGATGAAAGAGACGCATCGTACTACATTAATACGGCTTCATTGATACGGCCGTATTAATGTTTGAATAGATTTGCTGTATGTCGATTGTTATTACTTCATGAATTTTCAGGTCAAAATTTGTGCTTTTTTCTAAGACTTTTTGCTTTAAATCTTTGGTATTTTTTAGAGAAAATCGATTTGTGGAAACCCTAAAAATCCACTTAAACTCGAGCCCACTCGAACTTCAACTAGAGCCCACTTCCCCTTCAACTCGAGCCCACTCCCCTTTAAACTCGAGCCAACTCCCCCTTACTATCAAGCCCATTTCCCTCTTAATATCGAGCCCACTCGCCCTAAATATCGAGCCCACTCCCTCCTTAATATCGCGCCAATGTCCCTTTTAACTCGAACCCACTTTCCTTCAAACTTCCTTCGAACAAAATTCTCCCGACCTTCGACCAGACCCGGATCGAAAAAAATTTCCGACCTGACGAAAAGTACTCGGGTCGGCGTTCGACCCGACCTGACTTGGAAAATTTCAGAAATTAAAATCGACCCGACCTGGTAAAATTTTGAAAAAATCCGATCCCTGGTTCTACCGACCAAATCATCAAAAAAATTAATCAAAATTTTCGCGTTTTTTCGTTTTTTTTCTAAGTATTTTTCTCAAAATGAACTAAAAAGATTACATTTACTTTAATTTAACAACTAAAACGTCAAAATATGATATTGACGTAAGCCAATTTTCTAATGAGCGTTTCAGTGTCTTTTTTTTGAGCCTACTAACAATAAAATCAAAGCACTTTTTTTCTGATAATTTTCTCGTGGGTCTAAAAAAATCATATTTCGAGTTTAAGGTCGAAATCTATAAAATTGATCAAGTTTTTTCTTCGTATTTGTATGAGCTAGCTTTGAAAACAAATGAATGAATTTGGAAAATTCCTAGGTGGAGATAGTTTTTCCGACGGATCATTGCCAAAAAACGGTAGTTTTTGCATAATCTACAAAAACTAGAGCAAAATTGAAAATTTTGACCGAGATTAAGTTTGGCCTAACACTTTTACAAGTTATGTCGAAATTTCAGATAATTTCGACATAAAACGTGGGAGGAGATAGTTTTATCATTTTTGCTTAGGTCTGCTTGTGCTGCTTATGTGACAGGAAGTTTGTGCATACAAAAAAGTTTTCACAAATTTCTTACGGAAGCTTAAGGCTAGATCTACAAATTGGCTAATCTCAATAATATTCTCGAAGCCCTGGTTGGCTAATATTTCATCGAGAAAAATCAATTCTAGCGACCAGTACCCCCTTAAGGGGGTGCAATATACCACGACTACAAAATTAGAACTTCAGCGCTTCTCACTAACGAAAGGGCACTAGTCATGCCTCACTCTCGGTGTAGTACCTATGTTAATGTTGTGTGCTATGGGTTTTGTACTCGAGCCGTATATCAATGATATAATATCATATACTCGCCGAGCGGGTTACGCGAGCGAATGGTATACACGCACGCTATCGTTAATATAAACTCTAGCGTTACATTTTATTACGTAACATAATGAAATCGTCTAGAACAGCTTTTTATCGTATACGGTATATGGCACCCCCTAAAGCGAGTTTGAACTTGATTTAAGCACCGTCCCATCTTAGCTTGGAACGATTAAAATCAATTTTATGCCACATCGTTTGTTAAGAGAGAATTATTTCTCAGAGATAAAATTTGTTTTTAGAAAGTATACTGAATATACTTAAAAAGTCAGATGATACTTTGATAATTTTAAATATTCTTCGTAGTCAATTCAACTCGAGCACCTTACATAAAGGCCTTTATCTGTCCGAAAAATTTAAAAATTATTATTGCTGTTCTTAACCTTAGGGCCTCGGTGCATTTTGACAGATTTCCACTTTTTCAATTGTTTTGTCTTCATTGGAAACTTTTTGCCACTTCATAATTTTTGAATAAAAAATAATTCAAACGTAAGTTGCCACTTTTGAGCTCACTTTGTATGATCTGTTTTTTTCAGATCGATTACTTTTACTTTATAAATCGTCTTTTAAAAAAACACTCAGAAAACGCGCGTTTGCTACTTTAGGTGTCTAAATTACATTAAAATTTTTTTTTCTTAATGAATATGGAACTTCAAAAAATGGTCACGACCATTATCGAAAATGTATATAATTTAATTTCATATGATTTCTACGTCAAATTCAAAAATTAAAATTTCCTAAAAAAGACGAAAAAACGAAATTTTAGCACATCGAAAGAAATATTTATTTTCATGAGTTAAATTTATAAAATGTCACGTGGTGGATGGGTCGCCTTACCAATTGGGCAAGTCTCGGTGATATAATTTTTTCTTAAATCTTAAATAAAGAGGGCTTAAGTATATTTCGCGCAAATCGTATTTTCATTCAAAAAAGATGGTTCAGAGTATAAACAAGAGCGAAGAAACAAAACGAGGACATATTTGAAAAAAGTAAAAGTAGGCATTCTCAATATTTGTAGCTGATGATTCCAGAAAAATAAGTTTGAAAATTTTTCAACATGAAATGAGAAAAATTTCAAAGTTTTTCGAAAAAATTTCGACAAAACATGTCAAAAAATAATATATATATTTCCAAAGAGCGGCTGAAACATATATAGAGATTAAAGTGGCCGAAGTCGGTCAGGACCGATTTTGAAGGTCTCTGAAACATCCAAATGACCCTCTGGGTCAAAAGATATGTTACACTGGGTGCACCCTTATCCGTACGCACCCTTATCCGTACGATGTACCCTTATCCGAACGATTTTTTGGAGAGCTGACTAAACACCCTTATTCGTACGCCCTTATCCGTACGGTAAAAATTAGAGAATAATTTTCCAGATTTTCTGAAATTTTCTATATTTTTTTAAATTTTTTTCAAAAATTAATGAAAAACTAGCTAACTTCGCACGGTTTTAGAACTATTTGGGTGAATATATAGACTTTACAATACAACAAAATAAATTTCTATGTTTTTTGAATAAATCAGTTAATTTCAGATGTTTTTTTCTTAATTTCATAACTGATGCAGAATCTCCGACTGATAATCTTTTTCATCCATTATTTTTTCCTGAATTNATTTTTGCAAGCAAATCCGATATTCTAGAACTAGTCATTCGATAGTAATGAACTTTTTTTTAATTGCAATCAATTTCTCGTGTGCTGGATGGTCGGATACAAGAAAAATAATACCGAATTTGAGACCGTGGTCGAAAATAACTACTGCACCCACAATCCCCTTAAGGGGGTATGCGACTCTGATTTAATACGGGTCTAAGAGGCATTAAAATGCTTCAAATTGATATGTGGTGATAATTAAGTGTACTACGAATCCGATCATCAAAAATTTCTTCGAAATTGTCTAAATATTATTGAAAAAATCAAGTTAAAAATAACTTTTGCTTAAATTTGACTGCTCAAACGTCAAAATGGCGTCTTGACGTAAACCAACTTTCTCATCAGTGTTCCACCGGTTTTTTGAGCCTACTAAAAATTTGCGCTTTTTTGAAAATAAATCTTCGGAGGACATAGATTTTGAAGTCTGAAATTGTGAAGAATCGTCGGTTATTTGGCGTTCTAGAATTGTATAGTCACCGGATTAAAAGACGCTCGTTATTACCGATTAACATACTACAGTTACGTGATCTGTGAAAATTTGAGCTCAATTTGATACCCCGTCTGGGAGAAGATAGATTTTGCAGTTTGGAAAAGGTCATCTTGTTACGATACTGTACCTATTGGTGTACTGGTCAAAAATAATTTGTCAAACCAAGGTGTCTCAATTTCAATCAAAACTGTCTCGAAAACAATTTTGATATTTGTTGCTCGAGATATTTCCCACTGTTGCCAAATTACTCAGATGCAAATATTGCCAAAATATTTAACTGTTTAAAGAACCTTGTTACAAAAATGATTGTGAATCACAATTTCTGATAGATGGAAACTTCAACAAATATAAGTGTCACTTTAAATATTAAGAAATTGAAGTTTCAGATTTCGAGCCAATTAGATAATCGACTCGTTCGTTTTTTGGAAGTGAGTTTAATTTCAGAAGAGTTCTTGTTTATTTGGAGCGTATCTGCTGTGTATAAACACTTCTGTATTAACATCCTTTTATTAACAACCTCTGTATAAACAACCAACATAAACCGTTGATGTTGCTCACTCACAAAAAAATTCGGCAGTTTGATAGTTCGAGTTAATTATAATATACGCAGTATTATAATATATTAACTCGTGAACTGAATTTATGGCGATGCGTCGGCATAAATCATTTAATCGCATTTAACGACGCTTAATCATTAATGACAAGATCAGTTATAAAGTTATCGATAAACTTTGAAACATTATGACGTTTGTGCGTTTTTTTTGAAAATTTTTACTGTCTTACTGTACTTATTTTCTGCAAAAATTGTTTGAATCACAAAATAAAACCTTTCATCGTGATCAAAAAAAATTCTTAGATATTTTTTCCATCACACGATAGCCCGAAATTGATCACGTGACCTTCAAATTAGGAAATAAGGTTTTGGTTAAAGTGAACAAATAGTAATCAAATTACGCCGAAAATTTTTTGGGCCATTTTTTTGGGCCAATTAACACCTAATTTAAGAGTTTTGAACATAATTATATTTTCCAAACACGTCACGTGATCTTATTCTTCGAGAAATGAGGATTTATCTATCACATATTTTAAACCTTATTTTTGAATTATTTCGTCACCTGATTTTATTCGGACTTTGGTGTAATGAGAAAAAAAATTTTAAAAACGTCTTAAGTTCATCTCAAAGTTATTTTTATGTAATTTGAAAAATTTTTCAAATCACCGTATATCAGTAATATGTTTTTTTCAAAAAGTACTTAAATTATCTCGAAGCCCCCCACAAAGAATATTAAAAATTTTTGAAGACTTCAATTACATAACAAGATAAAATTACATACCGAATGTGTTTTAGCTATTGCCAATAGCCTATTGGGGTTTTCCCCGGAGAGATTGGAACGCCGTTTAAATAAATTAACCAAGTCGCGTTCTGATTGGTGAGGCGTGAATCTCCTCGGGGAAACCCCAAAATCTAAAACACATTCGGTAGAATTACATAGGAATCAGTGAGAGGCTCATGCGTAGGCGTGTCTGTTTCTCTCTCTCTTTCTTATCACCAAAAATAACATTCCAAAATAATTTAAAAGTCATTTAACTAGAGAATTTTGTATAAACCATATAATTATTTTTAAACAGAGCGAAAGAAAATCATTTGAAGGTTAATATAAGGTAGTTTTAAATATACACGAAGATTTAATTTCATCTTATTATTGCAGTTTTGTGTGTAACTGAAGGTAATTTTCGCAACTTTTTGTTTTCTTATACTCATTAAATGCCTTTCAATTCGCTGAAAATATTTTTTCTAATTGTATAGCAAATTGGCTGAATATTTTTATATGCTATTGAAAAATGTATGTTGATAATGAAACTTGACTTATATGGCTCGATTTAAAAGTATGGCGACGCGTCGCCATAATAGACTCTGGGTACAGATTCATGTCTAAAGTCTACGAGTTGAGACAGCATGTGTTTCAAAAGACTGTCTGGCCTATACAACTTGCTTTAGAGGGTGGTGGCAGTATTTTTTGGGATTTGGATGAAAGGTTTATCCTAAATCTCGCGATTCAATTTCACAATTTAATACCACTTTCTGGCCAACCATCTGGTTAACCGAAGTTAAACACGCGTCCCTCGGCTTTTGTCAACTTAACAAGGATCCTAGACTCTAGGACCTAGAGCTTACATCGGAAAATTTAGAGGTTTCGCGAAACTCTGGTAAAATTTTCGAATTTTAGCAAATTTGTTCTATTTTATTGGATTTTGCCCTCAGGGGACAGCAATCGGGTCGGTGGTGCCGAAAAATAGCCTTTTTAGATGTTTTGGCAAAAGGCTTTTCTTAATAAAAGCCTGAAATGTCATTTTTGAAATAAAAGAGCCCCGAGGTGTACCGAATATCGAATCGTTTGTGGTTTTAGTTTCAACCTTATAGTCTTTCAATCGATGAAAAAGTGCGCGAAATTGACAATTTTTAAAATATGAGTGATAATCAGACAATGAAAATGCCATCAAAAGATTCCTTGGGTATGATTTGCTAAAAACAATATAAGCAACTATGGTCTGATTTTAGACACACCGGATTCTAGAAAAAAAATAAAGTTTTTCATAGAAATTATGTTTTGATTTCTAGCACCGTTCCTGTTCGAAATCAGATCATAGTTGCTGATAACGTTTACTGCAAACCATACCCAAGATATCTTTTGGTGGCATTGTTATTGTCTGATTATCACTTTTATTTTAAAATTGTTAATTTCGCTTATTTTTTCGTCGATTGACAGCCTATAAGGTTGAAATTCAAAAAACACGACTAATTCAATAATCGGGACAATATTTTTGGGCCTGCTATATCCAAAAATGACATTTCTAGCATCTCTACAGAAAAAGCCTTATTGCAAAACATCTAAAAAAGGCCATTTTTCGGATATAAGCTCAAAAATGTTTTGGTAGAAGGATAATTTTAAGTTAAATTGAAAAGCCGACGGATGTCTGTTTAACCGCGGTTAACCAGATGATTGGTGGGGGTTGACTGGAAGCAATTAATTTATTTTGAAAGTCGAATTTTTTCATCTTTTTTAGAAAATATTCTAACTCACACATAAGTTGTGAAATAGCATAGCAAACAAGATGACAGCGGTCGTTTTTCGATTTTGATCCTAAAAATTCAGAAGAACATGTCTGCGCCCGAATTAACAATGACATTGTTTAACTCCGAGGAGCACGATTTGAAAATTATTTTTAAATCTCAATGTCATCCTATCGCATGATCCTATCGCGAAATAAAATACGAAACATTTTAAATGCCTATTTCAAAATAATTCAAAGAACGAAAGTTCTTCTTGTTTATTAAAGCTAGGCCAATTTATTTTGATGAGGAATACTTTGGCTTCCGAACAATGTTGGTGAGGGCGGAAGTTTTTCTGTACAGTGTGTAATATGTACAGTGTAATATTTTGAAACAGGTCGTTAAATATTTGTTATTGAGCTTATCCGTAAAAAGACTCAATTTCTGTCTTTCTAGTAGCTGCTGTTTTTCGGACAGATTTGGGTCATTATTGGGTTCTTTAAAATGTTAAAATTTAGATTTGTAAGTTTTGCAGTTTCAACATGTTAGCAGATAGCGGTTTTTCGGCTAGTCTGTTGTTGTTTACCTACAGTATATCTTTACAGTATATTCACAATATCTTGACAGTATTTCTACAGTTATCGAGATTTCAGATTCGTAAAAACTGTAGCCTGAAGATGCGTAAGCTAAACGTTGCAGATAATAAATATTTAATAAAAAAAATACAATACTTCAAAAACGATATAATCAAGTGTTTTTTATTATCCTATTTTTTGGGTTTATTCTCGTTTTTTCAATAAAAATTGATAGTGAAACATCGAAAAGTTTTTTTCTTTACAAAACTGTCTTTTGGTTAAATATTGTTCTGAAAAACTAAAAAAATATTTTAGATAACCAAACTTTGACGTGTCGAAACATGTGGAGTCGCTGGATAGTATTAACGACCATCGCTGTTGATCCTGTTTTCTGTGATCTAGGTAACATTAGAATATATGAATTTGGTTATTTGAATCATCACGGATTACGGGGTCTTCTGGCCATTTCTTGCAATTTTTTCGGCCAAAATTTTTATTAAATTCGGCTTTGAAAAAAGACTCATCCGATTAAGTTATTAGACTGCTTATTAGACTGAGCACAAATATCTAGTGAATAATCAAATAAAACAATTGGTCCGAATCGGACCATTTTTTGTTATTTTGTCCGATATTACTGAAATTGTTTAATTATCGTTGTTTGTTTTGAATAATTGGAAATAATGGTTTGATTCGGACCATTTTTCTAGTCAATTTTTAATGAAAATTTGAAGTCAGTTTAAGCTATCTAAAAACTTAATCGGATGAGTCGTTTTCTCTTAAAATGGTAAAGAGACGTTTTTGAAAAAAAATTATTTTGCCAGTTTTGGACTTAAAAGCTCAAAACGTGCCTTATTTTGATTGCAAGCGCTAAAAAAGGTGTGAAAAAATTATTCCGGCATATCAGATGTCTACAAAACTCAAAAACTGAAAATCAGGTAAAAAATCGAACACGAGCAAAATTTTTTGTCCTTTAATGGAAGACTTTATCATGGAGCTTAAATTAATTGAAAAAACTATTTTAATATAGTCGAAACGTTAATTATTATTATATTGAAGAAAATGCTCGGAAACCCCGAGAGTTTAAAAAGGTAATTTTATGAAAAATATATTATAAGGACTCAAAATTTTCATTAACAAACTTTCCAGGTGTTGGAAACGTTTCTTAAATTTTTTTTGGGTTTTTTTTGAGTCAGACTAAGTTATCAAAAATAGCAAAAATCAATATTTGACGTATCTGAAGTCTACAGAGCTCAAAAACTGAGAAAAAACTCAAATCTAATAGTTTTGGGAACAAAATATTTTGCCGTCTTATGAGTAAAGATCTTATAAAGTAGCTCAAATTCAGAACAAGCGCTAGATTAAGGAGTTGGTCAACGCAAAATTTCACGCTCGATATAGATACGCGAAAGATATGATTTTACCAGCATTACAATATTTTGATCAATTGGCGTCCACTCAGGTCCGAAGTTACGCGCCATTATTTTCACTTCCGCCGGAAATGACGTTCAAAACAATTTCTTATGAAAAGTTGAAAGTTTATCTCCTCCCTGAGTTTTTGAGGTATCGACTTTATTTTTTTTAAAATCACCGTTATGATCGTATCTTGAGCTGTATATTCAATTTTTTTCGATTTGAATGAATATCGCTTCAAATCTAGCAAAGCTTGATTCAGCATTTAAAATTTAAATGCTGAATTAGGCTGAATTATATATGCTTAATTAAATTATGATATATGCTGAATTAATTTTTAAATCATGAGTTTTCAAAACCTATCTGGTCCCTCAATTCTTTAAAAAGAATTTTGTGAGTAGCACGAACGTAAAGACCAAACAATTTTCTTTCGCTGTTTGTTCAAAGAATTTTGACAGACTTCCTTAGTTTTTCTTCAGCGACGTCGGAGAATTTGATTTCCGTCGAAAAATTTTTTTTAATTTTGTTTCAAAATTTAATTTTAAGATCCTATCTGACACAGATTTCAATGCAGTTTTAGAAAATCCTCATTCATTTCTAGTCATTTTTTCTTGTTATTCGCAATTCAAGATCTATATATAGATGCACATCACCAAATTGAGCTTTTTTGTCAAAATTTTGCCTCTAGTTATCAAAACAGCCTACTTCTCCTCAAAAATATATAGAAAATTTTCAATTTGTACATCAAATTCACCGCAAAGCCTGGCTTAAGGTTCAAATTGGCCCCCTATTCCGATTTTTGTCTCCGAAGTCTCAGGAATGACTTGTGAATTTCAAGTTTTTGTTGAAATTCTGAACTATAAATTTTTTAAAATCTACTTTATTTATAAAAAAATCTAAATTCAGAAAAAATCTTGGGAGTTCGAAAACTTAGTGCTAAATTCTCTACAAAATAAGGCAATAAAAAAGTTATCTGAAAAATCCCGATTATCGTCACCTTTAAGGGTATCCCGGCCCCTGATTTGACATATTCTTGATTAAATATAAGCCAAACAGGGCATCGAGCAGGGGTCGGCACAACTGAAATTTTTTTTGGATCAGATCGGTCGCCTCCAATTTTTCTTGGATCGGATCGGGATCGTATCGGTTGCCTTAAATTTTTTTTGATCGGATCGGTTGCCTCATATTTTTTTTGGATCTGATCGGTCGCCTCAAACCGATCCGATCCCGATCCGATCCAATTGACCCCTGGCATCGAGGATATAATTCAGATTAGTCAGTTTGTGAAACTAGCTTTCAGCTTGCGTCAGAAATGTGTCAAAACTTTTTTGTATGCTTACACTCCATGACACATAAGCGGAACAAAAACATAAAGCAAAACCGAAAATCTATATCCTCTCAGGTTTTATTATGGAAAAACTGACTTTTGATACAACCTGTACAATTATTATTTAAAACTATAAAGCGACGTTTCTGACGATAAGTGCTAAATTTTTGCTTGAATATGCCAAAAACCACCGTTTTTGGTCATTACAGCTCGAAAAATCAGTCTCCACCCTGGTTAAATTTGAAAATTAGCTAAAAATTTTGCAAAAGCTAGTTCGAAACAGATTGAAACTTTGCACTGGCGTTTTTTTGCAATTTCGACCCGAAACTCAAAATATGAATTTTCCATCGTCACGTGAAAAAATTTCCGAAAAAAAATGTGCTATGATTTTTGCGAAAGTAGGCTCAAATGAAAGCTGGGGAACCATCAGATGAATTTTGAAGTTTTAGTGGTCAAATGGTTATTTTTGAACATAATTTTGCGAAAAATAGGTTGGAAAAAACGCAAAAATTTTTTGTTGTCATTTGGAGTGTTTTATGCGTTTAAAACATAAAAAATTAATTTGATGCATTTTTATGACATAATAACTGCAGAAAATGTAAGAGCCCGAATACCCTTAAGGGGGTTTTATAGGCAGCGTTGAGTTGCCATTTTTATAAAAATAAAAATGATTCATGAAAATTTGTCAATAAAATGCAGATTCGGAGCTTTATGTTAATTGAAATATAATAATACATATTCAGCGAAATGTCATGACGGATTTCATCTCTCAACATCGGACGATGACATTTGTTTGTTATTTGTCAACGAGCAAAAAACTTGGGAATCAGCGCGACAAGACTTTGAATCCAAAAATGCCTATTTGGTGACGATTGTCAGCGACGCTATGCAAACAGAAATCGACTCGCTAGTAACGGAGTCAATTTGGATTGGCTACAGTCTTGGCTCCGGTGCATTTTTTTGGGAGTCTGGAGCTACAGTAGGGCACACAAATTGGAACGAAAACGAACCAAATAATGCCAATGAAAGTGAAGAATGCGCGGAATCTGCTTTTCAGGCTGGATGGAATGATTTGAACTGTGAAGATCAACGATCTTTTGTTTGTGAAACCACTGCACTATCTGGTAATTCCGTCATTTAACCCTCCGAGACATAAACCTTTTTAATAGGGTTAAGTCACTTTAAATCAGCCAAAAATGACGGAAAAAATGATTTAAAAATCCTCTCTTCCGAATACATTTCAAAACTCAACAATGTGAATCTGAAAATATCACCCAAAATTTTATGACGAGTTGATTGGAAGGCCATTTTTCGCTTAAGTCTTACTTCCGAAAAAATAACTTTTGACTCCAATCTGGAGTTGAAATTAAAAAACAACCAGGATTTAAAAAATAGTTTAAAGTACAATTTGCGAAAAAATTAGCATCCTAGACATATCTGGAGCAGAAATTTTTTTTGAGAGTGACTTTTGAAAATTGAATGATGTGGCGAGGAGTCAACTTAGCAACTTTTTTCAACTCAAATTTTAAAAGTTAAAATATTTTTTTTCAATTTATTGAAAATTATATATTGAAATTAAGTTCCCAAAAGTATAGTTCAATTAGAATTTTATAAATCGGATGAACCGTTTTGGTGCTGTGAGTTTGCAAATTGTACCCTCTTGAAAGGGTATTATGCCTCGGGGGAACTTTTTTGTCTATGCCGGTGAGTCGGTGAGTTAAGCGTATAGTTGCCATTTTAATTAAAATAAAAATGATTCATTATAATCTGTTAATATGATGCAGATTTGAAGCTTTATGTGAATTGAAATATTATAATATATATTCAGTGAAATGTAATAACGGATTTCATCTCTCAACAACGGACGATAACATTTGTTTGTTAACTGTCAACGAGCCAAAAACTTGGGAATCAGCGCGACAAGACTGTGAATCAAAAAATGCCAATTTGTGAACGATTGCAGCGACGCTATGCAAACAGAAATCGACTCGCTAGTAACGGAGTCAATTTGGATTGGCTTCAGTCTTGGCTCTGATGGATATTTTTTTGGGAGTCTGGAGCTACAGTAGTGAACCCAAATTGGAACGACAACGAACCAATAATCAGGGGGACAGTGAAGAATGCGCGGAATCTGTTTTTCAGTCTGGATGGAATGATAAGAATTGTGGAGACCTACGATCTTATGTTTGTGAAACCTCTGCAATATCTGGTAATTACGGCATTCGAGGATCAATTAAGGTCATTTGAGTCAATCGTTAATTTTGATTAATTTGTTCCGAATTTTTTTTCTGTTTTTTGTTCGGATTTTTGCCAAAATTTCCTCAAAATATGTTAGCGTAATTACGAAACAAAAAATTTAAATTATGAGGGTATCAGTTATAAGAAATTACCTATTTTTCAAAAGTGATTTATCTCAAAGCGAGCAAAACCTTCGTATAAAGAATAATTTATAAATATATATAGTTGTTGTACCAACTTGTCCAGATTGCTGGACTGCTTCAGAAGATGGAAAATGTGTTCCTTCTGAAGATGCAATTTCTTTAACTTGCAACTCAAATTCAATGAATATCAAGGTTGCAAAATGTCTGACAGACAACACCAAAGCAAAGTGTTGAATGAAAATTCTAATTTCAATCTTAAAAATTGTTCGAGAAAAAATGGACAATTCTCTCATATATTATCTTATTCTCTCATATATAATTCTCTCATATATAATATTCTCTCATATATGATCAACTTTCCAATAGCTTAAAATGACAGTAATCATTCAAAGAAAAATCAATAAAATTAGTTTTTCGACCTTTATTTTTCTATTCAAAAACTATTAAGATAATTTCTTAAATTATTTATTTCTAAAAATGTTTCAAAAATGAACTCAATCGCTAACAGCCGACATATTAACGTTTTAAACACAGTATCAACTCAAGAAAGTTACTTTGACTAGGAAAATATAATCCGAGTTTGCAGCTTAAAATTATTTTCCATAATAATTATCAATACTAAGGGTGTTTTCTCATGATTTTTTCTAACGTTTTTTCATTCAAGGTTTATTCGTTAAAAAACAAATTTCAACAACTTTTTCTCAGTCACATTTTCGGATTCGGCATGTGTTTCAACCGACGACGAAAATTATTTTTATTTGACAAGTTCGCTAGATTCGTGCGGACGTTTATTGAAGCTGATGACGAAAAACTGAAATTTTCAAATTATGTTATTTTTGAGGATCTTACTTCTGTATCATCAGATGAGACAATTTATTTTGGACAAGGAGATGCTGAAACAAACTCAAATTTGGCAAACGTCAAGATTTCGTGCAGGTTTAACAAATAATACATTAAGTTTTAAATCCTTAACCCTAAAAAAATAACATTGGAAATTCTGATATGTCGATTTTCATGATTCGTACTAGTTTCTTTAAATTTTATTCAATCATTTTGAAAAAAAAATAGATTGCTTGTGTCAAATTTGTCGATTGGTGATATCTGTCAAAAAATCTCAAATATTTTAAGTTTTTCTTTATTATTTGAAATAACTGTACTAAAATTTTCAAATGCAGACACAACTTTTAATGGTTTTTATTTTATTTAACCCTTGGAGGCTCCGGACTATGTGCAGAAACTCCTGTAAATTGAAGCTGCTGCATTTTCAACTTTTTTTCCTGACGGATCTGAGTAAACTTTTACTTATTTGAAAGTGATTTCGATTAATGGCGTAGGTTAGGTTATTTTTTGGAAAACATCTGTAGATCAAAGACCAAAAATTGCAGGTTATTTCTGAGGAAGTCACTTTTTAGAAAAATAAATTTTTAATCATTTCCATTATTAATTTCTGTTCTGACGTCCCCTATTTCCACACAAAAAAATGCGAAGGTTGAAGCACAATTTGTAAATGTCACTTTTTATAGTAAGTAACTATTCAAACTTTTATTTTTTGTAGCTATGCTAAAACTGTTCAAATCTCCACGGAGTATGACATCAGCATGTCTGAAGGAAATGAAACATCGACAACTGAAGGTCAAGGTGCTTTTGACTTCAAATGTCCCAAACCGTGAGCTTGGGATCAAACGAAACCTTCTCGAAAATACAGTGGTCAAACTGGAGACATGCTTTACTTCAATTTAAATCTTGCTCAATCGATAGCTGGCGTTCTTTTTACTATTGAAGTTAGTTTATTATACATTCGTGTGAGCAAATTAAATGAAATTCCGTCAAGGCATCATAGCCAATATGTTAGGTATACTTTGGACGTTGTTAACAGAGAGCTCAAGGTTGTTGAACCTCCAATCACTTTTGCATTATGAAATTTAAAAGTTAAATTTTCGCTTTTAACATTTCAAATTCTAAAATTTCAATTTAAAGTTCTAGAAAATATAGTTTGAAAAGTAAGGTAAAGTTTATCACGTGATACTTTCCCATACGTAATATTTTTATCGGTATCGACTCGATACTATTGACACACAAATACCTGATTTTAAATCCGAGTAGATCTTTATATCATAAATCAAAAGTTATTATAAAAAAGTCAAAAATTTTGACGAAGAAATCATATTTTAGCCCTTACTTCATTATTTTTATGTTCTTTTAATCAAGTGACATTGTGGTGAATTTTTGATTGCTTAAATTAATTCTCATAACAAATAAATTATTTCATGGAATACTTAATTGATTAAGAAATTTAAAATTTTGAAATTTCACTTCCAAAAAAAATATCTCTCCTTAAATATCAATAATTTTCATTTCTGATGCTATGCATGCACAAAACACTTTCCTAAAAATCGCCTGATCTCACATTTGTGGCTGAAGTCTAGAACCAAAATAATTTCTTAAAAAGTTACACATTGGCGAGAAATTCTAAAAAATCGATCCCTCATAAAATTGAAACCGCAGCAAAATGTTTTATAATATGTTTGGAAGTACCTATTCTCCGATCCCTTTTTTTGCCTTTTTTGGATGGTTTTAGGCAATCTTGAACCAATATATTGGCTTTGTGCTCACAAAACTTCTTCTGGAGACCTTCTGTTGTAAATAGGGTGTTAACACCGTTTAATTTTATTTAAGCGACTTATTCGATTGGGTCAGTAAGTTGCTTTAAATAACCACACATAACAGAACCACCTATCGATACAAAATAGAACAATAAAATTGTCCGAATCATGATCGTTTTTTTATCTATTGATTCGGATGAATCATTCAAAAAACCAGAAATTAAAATGATAATAATTTAAAAACAAATAAGGGTCAAATATTTTGAAATTGAATGTTGGTTTTTTGTTTTTTGCCCAAAATCATAAAATATTGGATGTGGTTAATATTTTGCTCTATCAATTACGGGACTTCCTGGTCGTTTTTCACTTGATTTTTAGCAAAACTTTTTCAACTATTTTGGCGTTTGCATACAACTTATCCGATTTCATTCCTCCATAGCTCAAACTGAGCAAACATATCTTGTAAATAATAAAATTAAAAAGTGGGTTCGAATCCGACCATCGTTTCCTATTTTCCTAAAAAACCTAATAACTAAACAATTTTTAATTTAATTCTTCACAAGATATTTGTGCTCAGTTTGAGTTATCCAGGAATAAAATCGGATGCGATATTTGCAAACGTCGAATAATATAAAAATTTTCGCTAAAAATCTAATAAAAAACGACCAGGTAGTCCCGTTATGTAGATATAGTTGATATATGCCCAAAACAATTTGTTCTGATTTGTCGTCACTATATTAATTTATAGAATGTACTGTTCGCGACGAGAATTTGAACAGAGAATATTCCGTTATCAAGAACCAATGCTCAGACGAGTTTTTGAATGGAGAAATAACTTCTATGTCAAGTGGTGAGGCAATTGGTTTCAGCTACATGGGATTCCAGTTCACAAATATCGCGGGAATTCAATCAAAATTACAACTATCCTGCACGGTAAATATATTTGAAATAAAATAAAAATTTGATGAATGGCTTTAGCTTGAAGTAGCGAAGAAAATTTGAGTGAAATGTTATCTATTTATAATAAGAAAAACTAAAACTCAACATAGGTATCAAAAATTGTATAATAACTAAAAATAAACAATAGATTATTAATTAAGGAAATTTGAGGCCATTTTTTGAATTTACGCAGGTCGAATCTAGGGCTGATATCCCTTTAACACCTTTTGGAAAGCGGCCTCATGAGTCCAGAAGGGTCTTAGAAGACCTAACGCGAATTGGGTGCGTCATCAGTCCACGCTCGATTAAATTTGTTTAATGACACAAAGAGAAGGATTTTGACTTGAAACTCACGCGATATAAAAAGTGTTGCGCACTGGAGAACTTAAATTCAGATTCAACATCGTAAAAATTTAATCAATACCTTTCCGGGGTTAAAATGCGTGGAAAAATAAAAAATAAATCGCCATCTTGTGATAAAATTATGTTTTTGAAAATTTAATCTTTTCAATAAAATTTCATTTTTTTATGAAACATAAATTATGGTTTATTTTCAGAACTTTTTCAGAACGCAGAGTTAATATGATTGGAAATTTCCCAAAAAAATCAAGTTGAAAAATTCCGTAAGCGGATTTCAAGATTTTTTACCAAAACTTTGGCCAGAGTTGGGGTTTTTTAAAATTTAAACTCTAAGAAAATTTGAGCTTAAACAGGCTGTAACATGAATTTTGTTATTCTGTTTCTGGTCGTGAATTCAATTTAAAACATTCAAACCTACAAATTCCCGCGATTTTAAACAATGATTATATCATTAGGAACGTATTGTATTTTGTAACAACCCTATGAAAATGCATGTGACTTTTAAGTCATTTTTTGTCGAAACTTTTAAAGTATTGATTCAAAACCCTTAATATTTTTTAATTCTGACTGTCACTTCTTAAATTCAACGCTCAATCCTTGGAGGCCCAAAGGCTTTTGAAAGGCTCAAACAACTTTGAATCATTCAAAAATTGTGTAAAACATTTTCGCAGACATTTTTTTCAAATTTGATTCGGCGACAAAAATTTCTTAAAGTTCCAATTTTAAGTTCGAAGATGTAACTCTTCACCTTGATCATAAAAATTGATTGAAGGTTGATCTCATAAGTGTTTTCTGTTAACAGCGGTTAAAGTAGAGCTTTTTCAGGGGCTCTGGTGCCTCCGTGGATTTTTTTTTTCTTTATTTCCAAGTTTTTTCGGGATAAAGTTTTACACATTTTATCTGTATCTGATAACATTTGTTCATATTGTAGGCTGTTGCTTGCGATCAAAGTGATCTTGACTCGCTCTGCATGGTAGAACCAACGTGCTAATGGTATCAGAGGGAAAGTTCAAGAAAATGCAAAATGAAGAAACTCATCGTTTATTTTTAGAAAATTAATTATTTTCTGAGTCACAACTGTACGCCACCATTATTTGGCCCGGCAAAGGTCAGCCTTGGTTACACTCAAACTGAGCTTTGAACTCAAAATATAAAATAAAGCAACTTCTGTTACACTGATTTTGTTCACGTGATTTACTGTTATTATTTTTTATGCGCATTTTTGGGTGGAGTTCTAACTTCACACGTTCATCTCATCTCTATATATTTACCACACCGAGGGGAAAAGTGTGGTAGGACTGCCATTCAACACGAGGCTAGTAGTTCTTAATATACATTATACAATATACAGTATACTTTATTTACACGGAATAATTAAAAAATTTAAAAATAAATGAAATAAATATCGGATTGATTAATTGATTCAAATAAATTATCTTTTAAGATTTTAGATGCAAATTTAGCAAAAAAAATACTATTTCAAGCTGATTTACGAAATATTTTGAAATTTAATTTATTGATAATTTACATATTTTAATTTGACCGCACTTTTGATTCTTTGATCATCAAAGTTTGAATGGGATATAACTTTATCTGACAAAACCAGATGTTTTACTGAACTTTATTTCAAAGATGTACAGCTGAAATTAGTTGTGAATTCTTTATTATAATACTTTTGCTGAAATTTCACAGGAAATGCAGGCCGACAAATAAATGATAATGTCACTTAAAACAGTTACTTTAGTGTCGAAAATGTTTGGAGTAAAAATACTGCTTTTTTCTAAACCAAATTATAAAAGGTTTGACTTTAATCCAGAAAACAAAAACTTAATAGCCGGCACTGATGAGCACATTGATGTCAAAAAATAAATTTTTTAATCTTACTCCTAGGAGTTAAAAAATGAAATCGACACAACAATTTTGTTGACAATTATTACAAAAAACTTTAGTGCACGGAAAAATAGTTTGCCATGTAGCATAAAAAAATTACAACTTTCCGTGGCCAAAATAGCAAAAAACAGTCCTTTTTGCCAGCTTTGATACCTTTTTAGTGAGAAATTTTAAAAAAGACAACAACTTTTTCCGCTTTAGAATTTTGCTGATAATTTCAAATTTTGACACATTTCCTTAATAGGACGAAAAAAAATACGGCTTTATCAAGAAATTTTTTGCTCCTGGTTAACCTCATTTACCAGTTGGTTCAACATATTATCTTGAAAATATATTTTAAAACGTCTTCCAGAGATTACGAACTAATTTATCAAAATGTTTTATTCACTTCCTATGTCTATGCCGAGAGAAATAAGCAATTCAAAAACTCCATTTTGCTTATAGAACCTTCTTAAATGAGTGGTCGCATTTTAAGGCAAAAATAGGGTTTTCAATGACCAATTGTAGCAAAAGTACAAATCATCGGACCAAACATTACCTCTCTCTGATATATTCGAACAAAAATCTTGCATCCTAAAAATAAATCAACAGTGACGGATTGCTTGTCCAATCAGAAACGTGTTTACAAAAATAATGGAATTTTTTTTNATGAATATAATCAATTGTTTAAATCGCGGGAATTGTAGGTTTGAATGTTTTAAATTGATATCACGATCCAGAAACAGAATAACAAAAATTCAATTTACAGCCTGCTTAAGCTCAAAATTTTTTTAGAGCTTAAATTTTAAAACCCCAACTCTGGCCAAGTTTGTAAAAAATCTTGAACATCCGCTTACGGAATTTTCAACGTTATTTTTTATGGGAAATTTAAACATATTAACTCTGCTCTGCAAATAAGTTTCTGAAATAAACCATAATTTATTTTCATAAAAAAATGAAATTTTATTGAAAAGATCAACTTCAAAAAACATAATTTTTCTATCACAAGATGAGCGATTTATTTTTCTTTTTTCACGCATTTGGTAACACTCGGAAAGGATTGATTAATTTTTACGGAATGTTCGAATCTGAATTTAAGTCTCCTCAGTGCGCATACACTTTGGTGTATATCGTCGTTGATGTTCAAAGTCAAAATCCTTCTCCCTTGTTTTCTAATTTGTGTCATTAAAACAAAGTTTAATCGAGCGTGGATGATGGCACCAATTCGACGTAGTCTTCTAAGACCCCTTTGGCCACTCATGAGGCCGCTTTCTCTTCTTTACAGACCAACATCTCTCCAAATCATCCAAAAGGTGTAAAGGGAATCAAGCCCTAGATTCGACCTGCGTAATTCAAAAATGGCCTCAAATTTCCTTATTAATAATCTATGTTTATTTTTAGTTTATATACAATTTTTGTACCTATGTTGATGTTATTAGTTTTTAATTATAAATAGATAACATTTCACTCAAATTTTCTTTCGCTACTTCAAGCTAAAGCCATTCATCAATTTTTTATTTTTCAAATATATTTACGTGCAGGATAGTTTGTAATTTTGATGAATTCCCGCGATATTTGTGAACTGGAACCCAGGTAGCTGAAACCAATTGCCTCACCACTTGACATAGAAGTTATTTCTCCATTCAAAACTCGTCTGGCATTGTTCTTGATAACGGAATATCCTGTTCAAATTCTCGTCGCGAACAGTACATTCTATAAATTATATAGTGACGACAAATCAGAACAAATTGTTTTGGCATATAATCAACTATATCTACATACGGGACTACCTGTCGTTTTTTATTAGATTTTTAGCGAAAATTTTTATATTATTCGACGTTTGCAAATATCGCATCCGATTTTATTCCTGGATAACTCAAACTGAGCACAATATCTTGTGAAATTAAATTAAAATTGTTTAGTTATTAGGTTTTTTAAGAAATAGGAACGATGTCGGATTCGAACCACTTTTTAATTTTATTATTTACAAGATATGTTTGCTCAGTTTGACTATGGGGATGATCGGAAAGTTGTATGCAAACGCCAAAATAGTTGAAAAATTTGCTAAAAAGTCAGTGAATAAAGCGACAGGAAGTCCCGTATGATAGAGCAAATATGTAACACATCCCATATTTTATGATTTGGGCTCAAAAACAAAAAACTAAATTTTGCACTATATTCAAGTAGTATATTAAAACAAATTATTTCGTTTCTATATATACTTATTATCATTTAGTATAAATAATTCACACGATTGACACGTTCCTGTCGTCTGCATTACATATAGTTAAATATTATCGTAATATCGAAGGAGTGCTCAATTATCGCCGGTTAAATTGATGATCGAGAAAATAATTTTCTGGCGATATTCGGCACTTTAGGGTGGTGGTCGTCGCAAAATGGGTGCTACCACGAACAAATTTTCCCAATTTTATTTTTAGTAAATACATGATGGACAATAGACGCATTTGTTACGTACTTCTTCTTTATTTTGACATATGCTAAAACAATACTTTTTGGATTAATCAAAATATTCGTATGAAAATGTTGAAATTTCTTGATTTTTGTTTTTAAAAACAACTGTAAGAATCAGAATTCAGATAACGCAATTACATCAGGATTTTGGTCGTTCGCCACACTTTTTAGCTGCACATTATCTGATTTTACGAATTTTGTACTTTAATCCAGGGAGAGAGATACATTTTGATTGAGACCCCTAAACAAGGGTCAAATACAGTTTTTGGTTGATACTGAGAAGCAAATTCAAAGATTTTCAAAAAACAACTGGGTTTTTGCTCACGTTCTGTCCGGTTTATTTGAGCATAAATCATTGTTTCCCAAAACTCAGGGAGGAGATTCATATAAAAAAATTCCATATTTTTTTTGATAAACACGTTTCTGATTGGACAAGCATCCACTGTTGATTTATTTTTAGGTGCACAAGATTTTTGTCGATTATTACGTAGAGAGAGGTAATGTTTGTCCGATGATTTGTACTTTTGCTACAATTGGTCATTGAAAACCCATTTTTGCCTTAAATGCGACCACTCATTTAAGAAGGTTCTATAAGCAAAATGGAGTTTTTGAATTGCTATTCTCTCGGCATAGACATAGGAAGTGAATAAAACATTTGATAAATTAGTTCGTAATCTCTGGAAGACGTTTTAAAATATATTTTCAAGATAACATGTTGAACCAACTGGTAAATGAGGTACCACAGGAGCAAAAATTTCTTGATAAGCCGTATTTCTTTCGTCTCTATTAAGGAAATGTGTCAAAATTTGAAATTATCAGCAAAATTCTAAAGCGGAAAAAGTTGTTGTCTTTTTTAAAATTCTCACTAAAGGTATCAAAGCTGGCAAAAAGGACTGTTTTTTTGCTATTTTGGCCACGGAAAGTTTATTTTTTATGCTACATGGCAAACTATTTTTCCGTGCACTAAATTTTTTTGTAATAATGTCAACAAATTTTTTGTTCGATTCATTTTTTAATCTTCCTAGGAGTAAGATAAAAATTTATATTTGACATCAATGTCATCATGCCGGCTATTAAGTTTTTGTTTTTGGATTAAAGTCACCTTTTATAATTTGGTTTAGAAAAAAGCAGTATTTTTTACTCCAAACATTTTCGACACTAAAGTAACTGTTTTAAGTGACATTATCATTTATTTGTCGGCCTGCATTTCCTGTGAAATTTCAGCAAAAGTATTATAATAAAGAATTCACAACTAATTTCAGCTGTACATCTTTGAAATAAAGTTCAGTAAAACATCTGGTTTGTCAGATAAAGTTATATCCCATCAAACTTTGATGATCAAAGAATCAAAATGTGCGTCAAATTAAAATATGTAAATTATCAATAAATTTAAATTTTCAAATATTTCGTAAATCAGCTTGAATAGTATTTTTTTTGCTAAATTTGCATCTAAAATCTTAAAAGATAATTGAATCAATTAATCAATCGATATTTATTCATTTATTTTTATTTTATTTATTCCGTGTAAATAAAGTATACTGTATATTGTTTAAGAACTAGCCTCGTGTTGAAGGGAGTCCTACCACACTTTCCCCTCGGTGTGGTAATATATAGAGATGAGATGAACGTGTGAAGTTAGAACTCCACCCAAAAATGCGCATAAAAAATATAACAGTAAATCACGTGAACAAAATCAGTGTAACAGAAGTTGCTTTATTTTATATTTTGAGTTCAAAGCTCAGTTTGAGTGTAACCAGGCTGACCTTTGCCGGGCCAAATAATGGTGGCGTACAGTTGTAGATCATAAAATAATTATTTTCTAAAAATAACGATGAGTTCTTCACTTTGCATTTTCTGAACTTTTCCCTCTGATACCATTAGCACGTTGGTTCTACCATGCAGAGCAAGTCAGATCACTTTGATCGCAAGCAACAGCCTACAATATGAACAAATGTTATCAGATACAGATAAAATGTGTAAAACTTTATCCCGAAAAACTTGGAATAAAAAAAAAAATCCACGGAGGCACCAGAGCCCCTGAAAAAGCTCTACTTTAACCGCTGTTAACAGAAAACACTTATGAGATCAACCTTCAATCAATTTTTATGATCAAGGTGAAGAGTTACATCTTCGAACTTAAAATTGGAACTTAAGAAATTTTGTCGCCGAATCAAATTTGAAAAAATGTCTGCGAAAAGTGTTTTACACAATTTTTGAATGATTCAAAGTTGTTTGAGCCTTTCAAAAGCCTTTGGGCCTCCAAGGATTGAGCGTGTAATTTAAGAAGTGACAGTCAGAATTAAAAAATATTAAGGGTTTTGAATCAATACTTTAAAAGTTTCGACAAAAAATGACTTAAAGTCACATGCATTTCATAGGGTTGTTACAAATACAATACGTTCCTAATGATATAATCATTGTTTAAAATCGCGGGAATTTGTAGGTTTGAATGTTTTAAATTGAATCACGACCAGAAACAGAATAACAAAATTCATGTTACAGCCTGTTTAAGCTCAAATTTCTTAGAGTTTAAATTTTAAAAAACCCCCAACTCTGGCCAAAGTTTGGTAAAAAATCTTGAAATCCGCTTACGGAATTTTTCAACTTAATTTTTTTGGGAAATTTCCAATCATATTAACTCTGCGTTCTGAAAAAGTTCTGAAAATAAACCATAATTATGTTTCATAAAAAAAAGAAATTTATTGAAAAGATTAAATTTTCAAAAACATAATTTATCACAAGATGGCGATTTATTTTTATTTTTCCACGCATTTTAACCCCGGAAAGGTATTGATTAAATTTTACGATGTTGAATCTGAATTTAAGTTCTCCAGTGCGCAACACTTTTTATATCGCGTGAGTTTCAAGTCAAAATCCTTCTCTTTGTGTCATTAAACAAATTTAATCGAGCGTGGACTGATGACGCACCAATTCGCGTAGGTCTTCTAAGACCCCTTCTGGCCACTCATGAGGCCGCTTTCTCTTCTTTTTCAGCCAACATCTCTCAATCATCCAAAGGTGTTAAAGGGATATCAGCCCTAGATTCGACCTGCGTAAATTCAAAAATGGCCTCAAATTCCTTAATTAATAATCTATTGTTTATTTTTAGTTATTATACAATTTTTGATACCTATGTTGAGTTTTAGTTTTCTTATTATAAATAGATAACATTTCACTCAAATTTCTTCGCTACTTCAAGCTAAAGCCATTCATCAAATTTTATTTTATTTCAAATATATTTACCGTGCAGGATAGTTGTAATTTTGATTGAATTCCCGCGATATTTGGAACTGGAATCCCAGGTAGCTGAAACCAATTGCCTCACCACTTGACATAGAAGTTATTTCTCCATTCAAAAACTCGTCTGAGCATTGGTTCTTGATAACGGAATATCTCTGTTCAAATTCTCGTCGCGAACAGTACATTCTATAATATATTAGTGACGACAAATCAGAACAAATTGTTTGGGCATATATCAACTATATCTACATAACGGGACTACCTGGTCGTTTTTTTATGATTTTAGCGAAAATTTTTATATTATTCGACGTTTGCAAATATCGCATCCGATTTTATTCCTGGATAACTCAAACTGAGCACAATATCTTGTGAAAAATTAAATTAAAAATTGTTTAGTTATTAGGTTTTTTAAGAAAATAGGAAACGATGGTCGGATTCGAACCCACTTTTTAATTTTATTATTTACAAGATATGTTTGCTCAGTTTGAGCTATGGAGGAATGAAATCGGATAAGTTGTAGCAAACGCCAAAATAGTTGAAAAAGTTTTGCTAAAAATCAAGTGAAAAACGACCAGGAAGTCCCGTAATTGATAGAGCAAAATATAACCACATCCCATATTTTATGATTTTGGGCAAAAAACAAAAAAACTAAATTTGCCTATATTCAAAGATATCTGAAAACAAATATATTCCGTTTATATATACTTATCAAATGTAATAAATCCCAGATTCCGACGTCACAAAATATTATTACAGAATTATTTGAATACGAAGTGAGGCTCAATATCGCCGGAAATTTGATGTCGAAAAAAATTCGGCGATATGGGCACTTTAAGGGGTGGTCGTCGCAAAATGGGCTCCAGAACAAATTTTCCCAATTTTATTTTATGAAAATATGGACAATGACAAGCATTTTGGTACTCGTTTTATTTTGATACATTGCTAAACAATACTTTTGGAGTTCAAAATATTTTCGTATGAAAAATGTTGAAATTTCTTGATTTTTGAAAATTTTAAACACGATTAACAGAAAAACGAGTCAGAAATTCAGACAAACTCACCTTGGTAGTTTCTCAAAACTTTTAGCTGCACATTATCTGATTTTCGAATTTGTGACTTTTAAATCCAGGGAGGAGATACATTTTGATTGAGACCCCTAAACAAGGGTCAAAATACAGTTTTTTGTGATACTGAGAGCAAATTCAAGAAATTTTAAAAAAAAAACAACTTGGTGTTTTGCTCACCGTTCTGTTCCGTTTATTTGAGTCATAAAATCATTGTTGTACCCTAGAACTCAGGAAGGAGATTCATTTAAAAAAAAATTCCATTTATTTTGTAAACACGTTTCTGATTGGACAAGCCAATCCGTCACTGTTGATTTATTTTTAAGGATGCAAAGATTTTTGTTCGAATATATCAGAGAGAGGTAATTGTTGTGTGTCCGATGATTTGTACTTTTGCTACAATTGGTCATTGAAAACCCTATTTTTGCCTTAAAATGCTACCACTCATACGTCGGAATCTGGTGAATATTTATTACATTTGATAAGTATATATAAACGGAAATAATTTGTTTTCAGATATCTTTGAATATAGGCAAAATTTCACTGTTAGATAGCAAACTATTGATATTTTCAATAATAATCATTTTATTTTCAAATATAAGATTTTATTCGCTGCTGCAGGTTGATATTGAGTCCATTGACTAGTAGCTGACGTCGGATATATCTATTTTTCATGAGATCGCAGAAAATTTCAAATCGGTAACTTATAACTAAAAATTGAATGTTAAGTTCACTGAGGCAGTTTTTAATGTTATGGTAACAGCCTTTTTCGCGCTCATTACTTTGTCACGATTTAAAAATTGATAGCGTATTTTTATATTATAATTTTATGCAAATTTTAGGATTTTCTGCATTAAGGGTATCCCGGTCCCTGAATTGACATATTCTCGATAAAATATTAGCGAAACACGGCTTCAAGGATATTATTCAGATTAGCCAGTTTGTAGAACAAGCCTACAACTTGCGAAAAAATTTGCCAAACCTTTTTGTATGACCACACTCCTTCACACATAAGCGGCACAAGAGCCACCTAAGCCAAAAGGGAAAATCAATCTCTTCCCAGGTTTTATTTTTAAATAAACCCAAATTTTAACATAACCTGTATAATTAATATACAAAACTTTTTAGGTGAGCTTTTGTCGATTAATGCTATATTTATTCTAGAATACGTAAAAAAACCGGTCCAATATACCAGTTTTTGGATTTTTTTCATCGAAAAATCTATCTCCTCCTAGGTTAAATTTCAAAATTAACTCAAATTTTTTGAAAAGCTAGCTCTAAACAAACAGAAACGTGAATGTGGGTTTTTGTCAAATTTCGGCCCCAAACAAAAAATCTGAATTTTCAAGGTCACGTGACAAAATATCCGAAAAAAAAGTGCTTCGTTTTTTTCGAAAGTAGGGTCAAAAGAAAGCTGGAGAAATATTGAAGAGAAAGTTGGCTAACGTCATGCCAAATTTTGAAGTTTTGGGGGTCAAATTGAGACAAACGTTATTTTTCCACTTAATATTGAAACAATACTCAAAAAATCGAAAAATTTCGAATTTTTTTTGTTCTTATTTTGGTTGTTTTGTGCTTTCAAAATATAAACGATTAATTAGGTGCATTTTTATGAACAAATAACTGCAGAAATTAAGGACCGGGATGGCCCTTAAGCGATTTTCAAATGTGATTAGCCAAAAGCTGTTTTACAGCTTGAAACAGTCTGTCAAATTTTTTCTCTGGAAAAAAGTAAGGGTGCCGAGATGAATTGACCAATATTTTTTCCATTTCTCCAAATTAATCTCGCGATACTTTTTTGTCTTGAACAATTATTAAACATCCTGTTGCTACTCAGCACAGACATACAGTATGTACCTGTCAATATAAATAACTTCAAAACTATTAAGGAGTGCCATAAACTCGGCAAACTGGAGTTAATATAACTAACGAATATGATAAGTTGGTTTTTTTATCGTCAGCTTAGCCGGTATCAATATTTCCCAGGTTACTTGAAATATTTTTATGTACAGTAAGACGTAGGTTTTCTCAGATCCAACCAATCAAAACGGCGGAAATCAAGTGTAACCAGTTTGGAAAAAAGAAGGGAAAGATCTCACACCCTGTATTTCAAGAAAGATTTGAGTTCGAATTTTAATTATTGAATATGCATAAATTTCAAAAAAATTCTAAACATTTTGATGGTTTTTAAATAAACAGACAGAATTGGTATTTTGATTTTTTGGTATCGATTTGGTTACCGTATGTCAACCGATTGAAAAGTTGTGCGATTATCATTTGTAAACTTTTAATGAAAATTAAACCCAATGTATTTTAATTTTATCAAACCAAAATTTCTTTAAGAATAAAACGCAATGAAAGATCAATTTGTTGATTCTAAAAATGATTTTTTCAGTTTTTTTATCGACAAAAACTTTGATATTCCGACAAAAAATTGATATAGCGCTCCAAAAAATCGGTTCAATCCGCAACAATAATGGCACCTTTTTAACAATTTCATCTCGCGGAAATATAACTGGTTTTAGACCTCACCTGAATATTGGCATGAATTCAGTGTTATACTTAGATGATAACCTGTTGTGCCAACAAAACCTGGATATTGGCATGAATTCAATGTTATTCTCAAAGGATAGCCTTTTGCGCCAACAAAACCATTACATCCAAAAAATACAACAAACAAAAATAAAATAATATTATTCATCTTGACGGGTTCGTGAGGGTTTGCGACGCTGATTTAATTTGTGATGGTTGTCCAACCGTTGTCGGCCATTTAAGCCTTATTGTCCTTGACTAATAATTCCGTGAGTTGTCAATTTTTTCGAAAATAATTAAAAACAAGAATTTTAATTCCAAAACTAATCAGAAAGAACAACAAAAATAATGAACATTATATTTATTGACTTTGTATGGAACGGTTGACCAGTAAAAATATTTTCGAGGTCAATAATATTGACTCAATATCCATTAAAAAATCCTACAGTAGGCTACTGTCAGTAGCTTGAAATTGTATTGGAAGACGGACCTAACAAGGCTTTGAAACTCGTCAAATTCCCAAAAAGCGACTCGAACTGAGATCATTCAATTTAGAAAAGAAACAAATTAATTAAAAAAAAATTATATACTGATTGAGTCATCTGTTTTGTAAACCTCTAGCTGGACTTGCTTTCAATTGCAACGAGTAATAATTTGCCTTATTTTTATTGGGTCCGCTCAAAACCATACAAAACAGATGACTCAACCCAGTAGCAATTTTTTGAAACCTAAACACATGTCCTTTAATCTCAGCGTCGAAACCCTCGACATTTATAAGATCCAAAAAAAACCAAACTATATCTTTGGATCCACTTCAGTTTTGTTACTGTTCTAGATTACAATTAAATATTTAATTACGGATGAACAGTTTAAGAAAACCTTCCCTAGATATAATACTGGAATATTATTTTCGAAAGACTGTTATTTTAAATAATACTGTATTATTAATAGAAGGCCATCCTTGGACAGCCTCAACCGTTGTTATTTCGAAGTCTCACTCCAAGTGACGGTTCAAAGGCCATGGCTGAAATACACTCGATGATTCATTGGCCGTTTTTTTTTTCTTAAAATGTCGCATATTAAATAAATTTCTTAATTTTGACCGATTTTCCGAATTTTAAACTAAAGTTATAGTCATTCGATAAAGTTTCATACACAATAATTTTCGATGTGAACTTTCAAGAGGAACGCTTTGGATAAATCTTAAGATATTATTTCGTATTGTGAATCATATGAATCTCCACCCTGAATGTCCGATTCGGAACTGCATCATTCCCGCCAAATTTTGCAATTTTTAAATTGGAACTATAAAAAAATACTAGTTGAGTTTTCAATTTCTAGTGGCTTTTGCTCGACCAGGTCCGAGGTCCAATCAAAATAGCAAGGGATAAATAATGCCTCCTATTCTTTGGTCCGTTCGAAACCCTTATGAAAATGAAAACTCACCCAGTTCTATAAAAAATTTGTATGATAATAAAACGTACAGGTTGAATCAAATATTTTTAAAGCATCTTATGGGGCGACTTAAACGAGAAGTCACGTGTCGAAGGCGTTAAAACATGTGGATTCGCATCACTGAACTTTCTACACTTAAATAGATGAACTAATTATTTCCAGAAAATTGAAGAGTCATTTTACTGACGAATTTTGTTCAAAACATTCAATTTTTTTTAACACCTGGTCAGTATTGCGCCACTTTTATTTCCCACGCAATGCTCATCAACAATATCTGTATAGGAACAAGCTCGCCCCCAAACTGCTTCAAAATAATTAAGTTCAACCTGTATATGATAATTTTACCATGTAAACATAGTTTTTATACTAAACATCGATAAACTGAGTCTTTGAATATAATATAACCTTGATTCTGATTTATTCTAACTTCAATCGATAAGAATCTAGCTGAAATCTTAAAATTACACAGAAAATATATTTTTTTCAACGCCGATAAATTTCACATTAATTATTCCACCAAAAATTTCGGATATCCTATATATTCTATACAGAATTTTCAAGCATATCATTCCAAAAATACGGCAAAACGAAAAAGTTATTCTCGAGCTCTTGAGCAATCTAAAAGTGTTCCGAAAGTTAGGTTGAGCGAACCAAAAATTCCAGGAAATTCTCAATCTTATGAAAAAAATATTTTATTTTACGAAGAAAAATTTATTATTTGAAAAGAATGAAATTTGTGTAGAGAATAGAAGATTATGTTTATCAAAGAACAAGCCATTTTGTTGTTATTTATTCTCCTGGCTCTTGTTTATTATAATTCTTCAAGAAATGAGATTTTTACTTGATTTTTCATACAATTTTATACCAGTAATTTAAACAAGATTCGAATATGTTTCATTTGTTTGTATGAACCAAATTTTATTCTGAATTTCCGAAAATTAGTTTTCGAAAATGAACATGTTCAGTAATTTTAAAATTCTGTATTTATTCAAATTAGGGCTTGTCGTTAGATTGAAAACCATCAGTCGACAGACCGTGACTTTTTCAAAAAATTAAAAAAAGTTTGGCGCGAGATACTTGCAACAAATCAATAACTTGCATTCAAATAAAGCCAATGAAATCGATTTCAATTTTATCATATCATATCACTGCATTATGCATCATTTGAAAAGTTTTGTTTGTCTTCCTACTTTATTAACTTAATTAAATTTTTGTGTTTTCTTTAAAAAGTATTATAATTTGCTAATAATATGTTTTTTGACTACCACGCAATTTTGAATTTTTAGGGTCGGCAGATCAGGAACCCTATTTTCACCTTGTTTTGTGAGCAGAAGTTAAATTATTTCCAGATCGTCTTTTACGATGAAAAATCACCAAAAAATTGGTTTTTAGAGTCCAATGTTAATTTATTTTTGTCAGCCTTCTTTTTATAAACCTATTCACCGCCATTGCAAGTTTTATGTCTAGTAAAAATTCAAACTGTCACTTTTCTCCATTATTTAAATATGAGAGTAATATCTCTCAATAGAATCCGACTGAGGCGTTTTAAACGTCAAAATGTCGCAGAATTATATCTCATCACGCAGACTGAGCCTTCTCCAACCCAGACAAAACCTGTAACAACTACTTTTCAAACAGGTAAGATTTATGAACTTTAAAAAATAAAATTTTGTCAAAAACTAACAATCCTAGCTTCTAATAATCAGAGTTAAATTCAACATAATGAATAACTGAAATTTTTATCCAGATAAGTTAAACGTTCATATCTTTAAATCACACTTTTGTTAATATCCCGGCCCTGATTAGCAAACTAAGTGTGTTTTAAGTAGTACGGCCGGAATATTAACAAAAGGGGGTCAAATTGAGACAAACGTTATTTTTCCACTTAAATTGAAAACAATACTCAGAAAAAATCGAAAAATTTCGAATTTTTTTTGTTCTTATTTTGGTTGTTTTGTGCTTTCAAATAAACGATTAATTAGGTGCATTTTATGACAAAATAACTGCAGAAAATTAAAGGACCGGGATGCCCTTAAGGTATCCCGGTTCCTAAATTTTTCTATTATTTTATCGAGAATATGTCAAATTAGGGACCGGGATACCCTTAAGCGATTTTCAAATGTGATAGCCAAACTGTTTTACAGCTTGAACAGTCTGTCAAATTTTTTCTCTGGAAAAAAGTAAGGGTGCCGAGATGAATTGACCAATATTTTTTCCATTTCTCCAAATTAATCTCGCGATACTTTTTGTCTTGAACAATTATTAAACATCCTGTTGCTACTCAGCACAGACATACAGTATGTACCTGTCAATATAAATAACTTCAAAACTATTAAGGAGTGCCATAAACTCGGCAAACTGGAGTTAATATAACTAACGAATATGATAAGTTGGTTTTTTTATCGTCAGCTTAGCCGATATCAATATTTCCCAGGTTACTTGAAATATTTTTATGTACAGTAAGACGTAGGTTTTCTCAGATCCAACCAATCAAAACGGCGGAAATCAAGTGTAACCAGTTTGGAAAAAAGAAGGGAAAGATCTCACCCTGTATTTCAAGAAAGATTTGAGTTCGAATTTTAATTATTGAATATGCATAAATTTCAAAAAATTCTAAACATTTTGATGGTTTTTAAATAAACAGACAGAATTGGTATTTTGATTTTTTGGTATCGATTTGTTACCGTATGTCAACCGATTGAAAAGTTGTGCGATTATCATTTGTAAACTTTTAATGAAAATTAAACCCAATGTATTTTAATTTTATCAAACCAAAATTTCTTTTAAGATAAAACGCAATGAAAGATCATTTGTTGATTCTAAAAATGTTTTTTCAGTTTTTTTATCGACAAAAACTTTGATATTCCGACAAAAATTGATATAGCGCTCCAAAAAATCGGTTCAATCCGCAACAATAATGGCACCTTTTTAACAATTTCATCTCGCGGAAATATAACTGGTTTTAGACCTCACCTGAATATTGGCATGAATTCAGTGTTATACTTAGATGATAACCTGTTGTGCCAACAAACCTGGATATTGGCATGAATTCATGTTATTCTCAAAGGATAGCCTTTTGCGCCAACAAAACCATTACATCCAAAAAATACAACAAACAAAATAAAATAATATTATTTCTCTTGACGGGTTCGTGAGGGTTTGCGACGCTGATTTAATTTGTGATGGTTGTCCAACCGTTGTCGGCCATTTAAGCCTTATTGTCCTTGACTAATAATTCCGTGAGTTGTCAATTTTTTCGAAATAATTAAAACAAGAATTTTAATTCCAAAACTAATCAGAAAGAACAACAAAAATAATGAACATTATATTTATTGACTTTGTATGGAACGGTTGACCAGTAAAAATATTTTCGAGGTCAATAATATTGACTCAATATCCATTAAAAAATCCTACAGTAGGCTACTGTCAGTAGCTTGAATTGTATTGGAAGACGGACCTAACAAGGCTTTGAAACTCGTCAAATTCCCCAAAAGCGACTCGAACTGAGATCATTCAATTTAGAAAGAAACAAATTAATTTAAAAAAAATTATATACTGATTGAGTCATCTGTTTGTAAACCTCTAGCTGGACTTGCTTTCAATTGCAACGAGTAATAATTTGCCTTATTTTATTGTGGTCGTCTCAAAACCATACAAAACAGAGACTCAACCCAGTAGCAATTTTTTGAAACCTAAACACATGTCCTTTAATCTCAGCGTCGAAACCCTCGACATTTATAAGATCCAAAAAACAAACGTATATCTTTTTGATCCTTCAGTTTTTACTGTTTATAGATAACAATTAAATATTTAAAACCCGCAGTATCTTAATTTTAAGAAAACCTTCCCCAGATATAATACTGGAATATTATTTTTAAAAGACTGTTATTTTAAATAATACTGATTATTAATAGAAGGCCATCCTTGGACAGCCTCATAGTTGTTATTTCGAAGTCTGACTCCGAGTGACGGTTCTAAGGCCATGGCTGAAATAAACTCTATGATTTATTGGCCTATTTTCTTTTCTTCTTAAATTGTCGCATATTAAATAAATTTCTTAATTTTGACTGATTTTTCCGAATTTAAACTAAGTTATAGTTATTATAGCTTTGGTAAATCTTAAGATATTATTTCATATTGTGATTCATATGAATCTCCACCCTGAATGTCCGATTCGTAACTGCATCATTCCTGTTAAATTTGCAATTTTTAAATTGGAACTATAAAAAAATACTAGTTGAGTTTTCAATTTCTAGTGGCTTCGAGGTCCGAGGTCCAATCAAAATAGCAAGGGATAAATAATGCCTCCTATTCTTGGTCCGTTCTCACCCTATGAACATGAAAACTCACCCAGTTTTATAAAACATTTGTATAATAATTAAAAGTACAGGTTGAATTAAATGTTTTAAAGCATCTTATGGGGCGACTTAAACGAGAAGCACGTGTCGAAGGCGTGAAACATGTGGATCCTCCTCACTGAACTTCTACACTCAATAGATAAACTTAATATTTCCAGAAAATTTAAGAGTCATTTACTGGCGAATGTGTGTCAAACATTCAATTTCTTTTAACACGTGGCAGTTATTGCGCCACTTTTATTTCCCACGCAACTCATCCACATTTTGTATAGAAACAAGCTCGCCCCTGAACTGCTTCAAAATAATTAGTCAACCTGTACATGATATTTGGTAGTATCCTGACTGTGAACGTCCATCTTAACTCTATATAAGTACCACACATGGGAGAGAGTGCAGGGAGGCGCGATAGGTGTAGATAGGTGTTTCAATAAAAGTAAAAATTTCTAGATCATCTTTTGGTAGAACTTCCTTATTTTAAATTACTTTACATTAAATTCAAAATTAATTTTATTAATTTAATTATACGCATCTTATATTATATTTGGTTTAAAGAAATTCTGAAATTTTTTAAACACATTTTGAAAATTTTCGACCAGTGGTTTTATTTAATAATGACTGCAAGTCGTCATTCTGTATTTTATATTTGGTACTGGCATATCTTCAAGAATTTACAACCGCCTTTCAAATTCCCGAAGATCATCTTTTGGTAGAACTTCCTTTATGTTTAATTTTTCTTTACAATTAATTTACAAAATTGATTCATTTATTGAATTATTCTCGAATATCTTATAATATATTTTGTTTTAAATCTTTTATTTATCACAGATGATATATATTACGTATAATATATGACAAAGTACTGCCTCTTAATTATAT
>SCLH01002125.1:171194-202905 GCA_004367855.1 Oikopleura vanhoeffeni
ACAGTTTTTCATTAATTTCAAAATCGGGTTATTTATTATTTATTTCCTTATATCCTATATTGAACGGAAAATCATCTTAAAAACGTTTTCAACGTCAGCACTTGGATCGAATCCCAGAAGTGCGTCTTCTCTGTTTGATAGTTAAAGAATTGATTAATGTAAACAAATTATTTATTGCGGAAGGCAAACCGATGACAAAATTTCGATTGCAATAAAAATATTAAGTTTCTACATGTATGGATCTCGCGGAACAGGCCTCCGCAAGCGACCCCTAATTTAGCTTAGTTGCATAGAGAATGCTGCGTGGGTCGGTGTGCGTTATTGAGCGCACTCAATTGTTCCAATCACAGCGAGGTTTTTCGATGTTCGTGGAAAGTTACTCTCGATTGGAGTGTGCTGTGGGTGAATTCATTCAGCCTGGCTTGCGCCCTCTAGATAATTTCGAGCCGAAATATTGAAAGAGAAAATTTATTTCAAAGTTAACGCTCGAGGAGGTAGGAAATTTCGGTTTTTGGCTTTGGTCGTCTTGTTTTCGCTAATGGTCTGGGAGTGTATTCATGCAAAAAGTTTTGGCAATTTTTTTCGCAAGTTGAAGGTAGTCTTACAAACTGGCTAAATCTGAATTATATCTTGAGGCCCTGTTCGGCTAATTATTTTATGCGAGAATATGTCAAATTAAGGAGCAGGAACCCTTTAAGGAGATTGTGGGTGCGTAGTTTTTTCAACCAGCGGTTCAATCGGTATGTTGTTTCTTGTATCCCAACCATCCAGCACTATGAGAAATTGATTGCAACAAAAAAAAAGTTTTTACGTATTCCATATAACTAGTTCGTAGAACATCGGGATGTGCTTGCAAAAATAATTAGTTATTTTACAATTCTAGACATCTGATAGTCTCAAATTACAAAAATAATATCACAGCAAAAAATTACACTAAATGAAAGATATTTCAATTATTATAAGTGTTACCATTTGCCCCTGTTTCGAATATTAAATTTTTTAGCCTAAGCAATGTAATCATTTAGCTGCGCAAAATCTGCATAAATGTGATTGCGAGAAATATAAAAAAAATTATTAAAATTTCCTTGGTTCAAAAGTTTAATAAGAGAATAGATAAGGATTTATGAAAGAGAAAGAAAATCGCATACCGTTGTGAGGTATACTTTTTTGTGTAAAATAATCTCATTTTGCTTATATTTAACTATAGCAAGGAATTTCAAAAATAGGTTTTCGGCGATTAAGATGAGATGGGTATTAAAATCTTCTTGGTTTGCAATTGTAGAGAATTTTTTCTGACAAATAATATCGGCGATTATGTTATATTTGAATACGTGGATATGACGGTATCTTCAATGGAAAGAAATACCAGCAATTAGGTTTTATTGCATTTAAAGGTTGTGTGATAATATTTCTTAAAAATGATCAATTTTGATTTCTCAAGGTTCGACTGCAAATACAATTGGAAAAATAAACTTTCCACTTAATTTCTCACAAGAAGATATTTGAGTTTAAAAGGGCTTATTTTTCCCCAGCAAATTGCTTGGAAGCACCCACAATCCCTTAAGAGGGGTATGCGACTCTGAGTAAATAGGGCCTTAGAGGGCCAAAAATGCTCAAATTGAAACAGGGTGATAATTAAGTGTATAAGACCAATCAATCCAAATAAAAATTTTCGAAAATTTGCGCATTTTTTCGATTTTTTCTAGTATTTTTTCAATTAAGAATGAGTAAAAAATAAACGTTGCTTCAATTTGACCACTGAAACTTCAAAAATATCGCCTTGGCGTAAGCCAACTTTCTCATCAGTGTTTCACCTGGCTTTCTTTGAGGCCTACTTTCGAAAAAATCGAAGCACTTTTTTTTCGTGGAAATTTTCTGGAAATGACCAAAAATCATATTTCAAGTTTCTAGCAGCTAGAAGTCTAGCTAGAATCTAGCGTCGAATTGCCAAAAAAAGCTCTCTATAATCTCTTAAATTTATTGAGAATACTTGATAAAATTGAGCTATTTTGCAAACATATTCCTCGGTGGAGATAGATTTGAAGTCCCTTGCAATTGTTAAAAATGTCGGTTATGTTGGCGTTCTAAGAATTGTTCAGTCGCCGGATCGAAAAAAGCTCTCTATAAAAATGTATATACTACCCTTACTGATCTTGTGGAAAAATTGAGCTTCAATTGTTATATACCGTCTGGGAGGAGATAATTTTGAAGTTTTGAAAATGTCACGTCTGTTACGATTACTGTACCTATTGGTGTAATGGTCAAAAAATAATGTTGTGATTGCTATATTTCGCAAGAGCAAGGTAGATCTAACAAATTAGCATATTCTTGTTTTTCAATGAACTCCTTAGTTTTCAGTATATTTCACCATAGAAAATGTCAAATCAGAGTCTATACCCCCTTAACAGGTTGCCGAAGATTTGGAAAGTTGGTTCAAATTTTGAGATTTCAATTCTGTTACTCATGATCTAATGAGTATTTGTGTCAAAATCTAAAGAAAACATCGCTATTATTCCGACCGATGTTACAGCGATCCTGAAAAATCCTGCCACCTAGACTCGTTCATTACAAAAGTTAGATTTTTTCCGCTTTCAAATTATCGACTTGGAAATTATCTTAGGGGCGCAAGCCTGGGCTGAAATGGATTCATCCCAAGGCAAAACTTCAATCGAGAGTACTTTCCACGAATCGAACCTCGCTGGGATTGGACAATTTGAGTGCGTCATATAACGCCACACCGACCCACGCCGGCACACGGTGGTACCCAGTGGCAGATAAATTATTACTTTGTTCAAGGATATGTTTACTTTTTGACTCACCAGAATGTTTAGATTTTCCATTCTTGTTTCAACAGAAGGAACCAGCCAAACTAATTAATTTTATAATTTTTCCCTACCATTCGATTTTGTCACAGCAAGCGAACATTTTGCGTATACGTGGGCTTAAGTTCAACATGTAACCGGAAAGTGCGGGTGAAAAAATAGGGCCAATCAGGAAGCCTGGAGATAAAAAAAAAATTAGACTCAATCGATAATTTGAGATTTAAAACTCACAGCCGAAATTTCAGCCATTTGATCAAAGTTAAAAGGGCCATTTACGATTCTTGACTGAAGTGGACACCGGTGCAGCACTTCTCTATACACAACTTAAGCCAAATTAAGGAGGGCGCTCGGAGGCTGTTCGCGAGATTTCCATACATGGTTGAGAAAACTTAATTTTTATATGCAATCAAATTTGTCATCCGTTTGCTTCCCCAATAATAATTTATGTTTACATTTATATTCTTTACACTATCAAAAAAGAGAGAACACTCTGGGATTCGATCCCAAGTGCTGACGTTTGAAACGTTTTTTAAGATGGAGTTCCGTTCAATATATGATATACGATATGTATGAAATATATGTATAAAACTATATATACTGATTTATATACAGTATGTAAAATAAAAGTTAGGCTGCAAACAAACTACGACCCTCATGGATTAAAACCGTTGCTCCGCCCGATTAGCAGGTTTGAAATTCAAACAACGCGTGATTTCTTTTACTAGGCATAGTCTGAAAGAAAATACTACACCATTAGGAAAGCGCGACCGCTACGCCCAGTAGCCAATGAGTAGCCCCAGCACAAACTCAAACGTCCCGACAACAACGTCCTGACAGTTCTCAAACTTCCTGACAAAAATTTCAATTTGTGATACAATTACCAAACGTCCTGACACTTTTTCGATTTTGGATTGAAAAAAATATTTTTGGAAAAAACGGTGATTTTTAATGAACATGTAGAGCAGAAGCAAACGTTGTGAATCCAAAATTTTTAAGAGCAGAGCAGACAATTAACAAAACTCGACTATGAGATTGTGATTTATTGTCGTTTTTCGATATGAAATTACAGGGGCATGCCAAAATTGCATGAAATTTTTTTTTCAAAACATTTTCTGGAGTCCTGGAAGCTTATTTTTATGCACCGGTAAGGTTTGTGCCGGTACTGATCCGTGACCATTTTATTGAGACACGGCGAGTAGTGGCGGGGCATGAAAATTTTTTCTGAAATGTAATAACATGAATTTTTTCAAAGTTTTTTGGTGGAAATTGGTTACGTAAAAAATTCGAAAAACAAATTTTTGCGGGCGAATCAGCAAATTTTAAAAATGGGAAAAATATCGAAGGCCGTAAAGGAGATATCAGTATTGGGAAATTTAATTTTGTCAAAAAATGGAGCCCAAAATCGGCCGAAGGCCGATAAAGGCGCAAATTATATTTTTATTTATTTTGTTTGAAAACTGAGCCCAAAATTCGGCTGAAGACCCAATAAAGGGAGATTTATATTTTGAATTCAATTTTGTTTCAAAAAATGAGCCCCAATTGGCCGAAGGCCGATAAAGGGAGAGAATTTATACAGCCTGAGTTTTTCTCGTTTACTTTGCTATAGATTTTGGCTGTCTAACCGAACCGCATAAAAAACCGCGATTAAACGAGAGAAACTCGGCTGGTATTCGAATCTTTTTGTGAAAAAATGACCTCAAATTCACAAGGCCGATTAAAGGAGATAATATATTGTTGAAGGTTAATTCCCCTGTTTTGGAAATTGTGGACCTTTTTATCATTTTGGATGATAATTTTTTTATTGTTTCAATAATTTGTTATGGCCATATATGATATGATGCCCGGGTCACTTTAAAAATTATTCCCTATTCTTTTAACAGGCAAATAAGTTTTTAAGTGACCCGGCATAATAATGGATATGTTTAAATTTCCACTGCAAAACGCTCCTCTTAACATATTGTCTAAAAATTTCTAAAACGGGAGAAGTTAATTTTTTTTTGATGAATTAACCTTTTTTTGATGAAGTAAGATTTTTGATGAATTAATTACCACCTCAATTTTTCTACCCGCAAAACTCACGGAGGATTAGGCTTTTGGCTACAAAAATAGGACTCTACGTACGAAGCTCCGTCCTGATTGGTCAGCATCAGTGATCCTTAATGTATGTGTTAGGACCGTGAAGTTTTGTTCAATTAACTCTACTGGTTTAAAACAAGTTGTTTCAACAATGTATAGTTTTCGAGATATTGTCCTCAAGAACCAGTGAAACGCACATGTCTCATGGACGGTGACCCCTTAACTCCAACATAAATTCTTCTTCTGAGTACATTTGAAATTCAACAATGTGAATCTGAAAATATTTTCGGATTACTAGGTTCAAATTTTATGACGAGTTGAAGTGAAAAGCGATTTTTTACTTTAAGTTTTAGCTTCCGAAGAATACATTTTGGATTCCAAATTCGGGAATTAAAATTTCAAATAACAGTTTTTTCGGAAAGTGTTTTGAGTACAAGTTTGCAAGAAAAATAGCCTTCTGGACATATCTGGAGCAAAAATATTTTTTGGAGTAAAATTTTCAATTCTTATTTCGATATAAGTAGAATAAAATGATTGTTAATTTAATTTTGATTGGAAATAGCCCCAAATCGGCCGAAGCGAAAAGGATTTATATTTTGAATTTATTTTTGTGAAAAATGAGCCCCAAATCGGGGGACCGAACCCGATAAAGGGAGAAGATTTATAGTTTAATTTTGTTTGAAAAATAGAGCCCCAAATCGGAGAAGCCGATAAAGGGGATAATATAGCATTTTAATTTTAATTTTGTTGAACAAATGAGCCCAAAATCGGCCGAAAAGCCGATAAAGGAGAATTAGATTCATTTAATTATTTTGTTGAAAAAATAAGCCACAATCGGCGAACGATGAAGGGTAGATTTATATTTGATGAATTTTTTTTTCGAAGAATTACCCCAAAGTTCGCCGAGGCCGATAAGGGGGAAATTTTATATTTTATTTATTTTGTTGAAAAATAAGCCCCAAATTCGGCGAGGCGATAAAGACGAGATATATATTTTAATTTATTGTTGACAAACATGAGCCCCAATATTGGCCCGAGGCCGATAGGGGGAAATTATATTTAATTTACTTTTGTTGAAAATGAGCCCAAAATTGCGAAAGCCGATATAAGGGGAAATTAGTTTAATTTTAATTTTGTTGAACAATAAAGCCCAAAATCGGCCGAAGGCCGACAAAGGATAATATATTTTGATTAATTGGTTGAAAAATGAGTCCAAAAATCGCCAAAGCCGATAAAGGGGAAATATTAGTTCTTAAATTAATTTTGTTAGAAAAATGAGCCAATAATCGGCCGAAAGCCGATAAAGGGAACTTTGATTTAATTTAATTTGTTGAAATGAAACCTCAAATCTTCGGCCATTTGGGGCTCATGTTTTCAACAAAATTAAATTTCCAAATTATAATTATCTCCCTTTATCGGCCTCGGCGATTTTGTCTCTTTCAACAATAATCAATTACAATATAATTTTCTCCTTTATCGGCCTTCGGCCGATTTGGGGCTCTTTGTAAAAATTAAATGCAAATTATAATTATCTCTTTTATCGGACCCTTGGCCATATTGGGCTTATTTTCCAAAAATTAAAGCAATCCCAATAGTGATATCTTCCTTTTCGGCCTTCGGCCATTTGGGGCTCATTTTTTCACAATTAAATTTCAAATAAAATTCTCTTTTTTAAAGATTAATTTCAAATATAATATCTCCCTTGTTAACGGTTCTGGGCCTATCTCATAATTAGGGGGGGATTTGCAAGTGCAGGGTAGAAAGAGCCAAAAAAGGTTTAATAATATTTCAGTATGCATCAACAGCAGCGGCCTAAAATAGGAATGCCACGAAAACAGAGAACTGTTTACGGGTCCGCAAAGTATATCATGATACAAGTAGCGAAATAGGACTTAAAATAAACACTAGGGTGTCCACCTTGGTGTGACACCCTTTGATCGGCCTTCGGTATCTTGGAGCTCATGTTTCAAAAAAATTAAATTGCCAATATAATATCTCTTATCGGCCTTTCCGCCGATTTTGGGTTTATTTTCAACAAAATTAAACTTCATATATATCTCCTTAGCGGGCTTCGCCGATTAAGGGCTTCCAATTTTTCAGCAAAGATAGATGTTTTTGAGTAAGATTGCTGAGAAATCAGGCTCGATCGCGGATTATTTTGAGGCAAAAATCTCTCAAATGGGCTAGAGAATTTTTCCTCCTAATACCCTCTTAATAAATTTTTAGCCCAAACCCTTTTAACCTAAAATCCTTGTTTTAATTAATAAGATCCATTAACCCCTTAATACTCATACGGTATAAGTAAAACCGCTCTGAATGAATTGCACGCAAACCCTTCTTTATATTACTACCTTGCCCCTAGGTTGGTTCCGAGCCCAAACCCTAGTAATATTTTTTACCCCCTTGATAACCCATCAATTCTGTACCGAAACCCCCTTCACTTGATTTGTTGCCTTTAAACCCTAAAAAAATTAGAGCAGGCTCAGAGCATAAAACAAATCAATGTCGTTAGAAGCCAGAGCAGAGCAGACAGAATTTGTTTTTGGCGTTCTTAGAAGCAGAGCGAGTCAATATTATTTGCGGTTTTAGAAGCAGAGCGGAACAACCATCCAAAATATGCTTCCTCGAGCAGAGCGAACGAAAACATGGTGTGTAGAGCAGGAGCAGAGCGAAACGGAAAAAAAATGGTGCGTGCTGGAGCAGTAGGAAACGATTTGTAAAAAATCTGCCGACCCCTGTGTTGACGAATGTTAAGATAAAGCCGTTTTTTCGACGAAGGTAATAATATATGCGGTCCTGTGATGAAAAGAAATTTTTATTAATAATTCTTAGATTTCTAGAAAATGGATTTGAGGACCGAAATGAAAAGTTTGAAAAAAGTTCGGTACTGATTGGAACAAAGTACTCCAAATTTGAAGCTGAAAAATCCTGGATAAAAATTTCTTATAGCTAATCAAATTGTGAAGCCAAATCAGCGTCAATTCGGATACATTATGGTTAACATTTGGGCTTAAAAATAATTGAATTTCTGAGATTCGATTTAGACATTTCCGATAATTTAAATGTCATGCATCGTTTTAGTTGGGTCATATTCACCCCAGAAAAATGTTCATCATCATGGTGGAATACCGGTTTTATGCGGGTAAAGAAAATAATATTTCGAATTCTGAAATTCTGGCTTTTGTTCTAGATTGTTTTGAAAAAAGTATTTGCCACCATGAGATTCCTTTGGGGAACTTTAGTCCATAACCGATATATAATGATCATTAATTAATTTATAAAGGCTAAAAAACCTACCGTCCTTAATTCTAAATGTATTAATATTATTGAGGAATTGTTTTTGCTTGCCCCATTTAAGCGAGAAGAAGATCAAGAATGTAAAACTATCTTCGATACTTGAACCCTGTGTTAAATTAATTTATTTTTGTTCTCGTGAACCCCCTTTACTTCCAAAAACATAACAAGCAGCGCCAATTTGCGACACAAGCAATTTCCGAGGACGGGACAATGAAGAGAAACCTTCGGAATACTAGCGAGAAACCATGACATCACGGACCACAACTTTTATTTATTCAAACTTTTTGTAGTGCACTTTGGTTATTAACTTTTACTATACCTTAGTTTATACGTAAAAAGATCATTGCGACATTCTACACAACATTTAATCATTGTTGTCATTTTCCTTCTCGTTTTTAATAAAAGTCGAAATTTTGCATAGGTTGTTAACTTTCAAATTTTACAAAGTTGACATGCTATTAAAGTGAAAATTTTACTGTCACCCGATTTGACTGTCTTTCTCATGATTAACGTCGGACACAGCGAGCCGACTATAATTATTCGAGCCAACGAGCCCTCATTCAGAGAAATTCTTCGTTCGAGCAAGAGCGTAGTCATTAAACATTCTGAGACACGTTTTGTAGGACCCCTTGACCGAATCTGATTAGGTCAATACAAAAACTTTACTAACCACTTATTTTAAGGTTACTTTCTATTTGGCTATACGGAAAAAGGACCGAACGTTTTGTTTATTTTAAGTGTGAAACATTTTTTGTGTGTTGATTCTGCAAATAATCAAAAAGAATTGAGCAAATAATTAAAATCGTTGATACTATCTGTAATAATACCCGTTGAAAATTGTTCATTAGAGAATGCTGTTATGTGTGAATGAACAGATTTTTAAAAAGATATGCAAGTATAGCAGAACGCTGCAAAAAGAGTATGACTTTATTATGCGGTAGGTTCAAATTTTAGCGAATTATTTTTCGTTCAAGAAAAGGATGAAAATAAAAGCAAAATTTCGGCAATTGTTAAGAGGGAGCAGGGATGTGGCAGACTGGCGGTCAATTTAACCTAACGAAAATAATTAGTTGGTCGTTATTTTTTGTGCTTATTATTGTTAGCTTGAACCACAATTAAATGGTATCAGCTATTAAAATCATTTTTTATCATTTTAAGGAACGATTTTGAGTTCAAACTTTTACTTTTAACTTCGTAAAATTCTTCAAGAAAAATTCAAATGCATTAAAATTTACAGCATTTTTCGTGTCAAATTTTTTTCTGTTAATTTTTTTCATAAAATTCTGTGAATCAAAAACGAAAAAATCAGCCACTTTAACCTTTTTTCATGCATGGTTCTAATCTATTATTCCTACTCGCGTTGAAAAAATCCATGAAATGTAGTGTTTTTGTTCATTTGTTGTGTCACTCTATGAATATTCGTTGATTTCACGCGGATCAAGGGTCACGAAAACGATTCTAATAGCTGATTTGAAATTCTTTACAAAAACAGCCGATCCTTGTGAACATGGTATCTATTTGCCATTTAACGACAGGTCTGAATACGGTATTCTATTGAATAAAACTGCTTACAGTTTCTTTCAGCAATTAAAGCATTTATTATTTAAAATCTGCTAAATGGGGTGTAAGAGGCTACCTAAACTTTGAAATCAGGGCACACTTTTTCTATATTTAACTCAATTGAAGGTCAATTTTTTTCCAAAAAGCTGTTTCTTCTTTTTTCATGGAATAAAAAACTTTCCATATTAAAGAATTTTTAGATGTGATAATAGTATCTCCACTATTCAGTGCGCATTAACCCGAAATGTCTGAAGTTTATAAATATGCCTTTAAAAAACATTCCACATCGGGTCAAGTTGGTAAATGGAGCTGTATGAAAAGTGTTTTTGATATTTTTACACATACTTTAGTCTATGTTGAAAAAATTTAAAATATAAAAATCTTGCAAGTATGAACACTTTATTTAGATAAAAAAATTAAATGAATAAATTTTCTCACTTTTCTTTCAAAAACCACATCCGAAAAATGTACAATCTGCCACATCGTGGCTACCCACCTTAAAAGCATTGAGCTTGTTTCGGGTTTTATCTGATTTTATGTTTTTTGTACATTAGTTTTGGCGACAAGAGATGCGAACGACCAATTCAAGTTATTTCATTTTTGGACAATTCTAAACTGCAAAATCGAGATTAAGAAAATAATGTCAAGGTTTTATCGAAAAAAAAATTGTCCTATAATAAAAATATAAATATTAAGTTTGCGTCGGTTTTTTCATGACTTTTCAGAATATAGTCCTACATATATTCTGTCGAAAATTAAAAAATAGAATTTTTATTAATGGTCAGCGAATCAAAAATCTAAACATATACTTTCAAAAATTTGTTCATACGCTCAAAATTTTGCAGTATATCTTGTAATATGAAGCATTTTTTGCGGAAAAAATGTGTCAGAATTTTTGTATGGGGTTAGTGTGATTCAGGACTCTTCTTGAAATAACGAGGTTTTATAACTGTATCGCTAAGGAAAAACGGCATTCCGTTTTTTAGACAAATTTTAAGAAACACTCACAGGAAATTGTTCAATCAAAATTTAAAACGAAGTTGAAAAAAGGAAACCGTATTGATAAATTTGACTTTATCTGCCATGCTTGAGTAATATCGTCATTTAATTTGGGAAAAAAACGATTCTTTATGAATGAGTTTGTGATGATTTAAGTGATAAAAATTGCATGAGGCCTTATTTGTTTTAAAAATGGTCTTATTCAGGACTATCTTTTCTGACAGTAATTAAGTTGCGGAGGATCGCTGGATGTGTGTATAGCCAACGATTATTTAGCGATTCCTCGAAATCAGTTTTATGTGGAGCAGGACCTGATTGTAAAACATGCTCAGACGTTCACATATTCCAGCGTTGTATTTGCATGACTAACCAGTTCCGTTTTTTAAATTGGGCTTATTCACATTCACCTCAGAAAAAATTGAACAATCGGAAACTAAATCTGGCCAAGGAAATGTTTCATAATTTATATTTCAGTTTTCAAGTGATGAATTTTCTAAAAATTTTTACATCGGCAGAATTGTAGCGATTTTGAGAATGTTATGTTTTTACGATTGCATAACGGGAAAAAATAAGTATTATTAACGAAATGTTATATTGCTCGATCATATTTAACGAATTTATCCCTTCAACGAAATTTATTTTATTTAGGATCGCTTTTTGACCTGGCACATTTTTCTTCAGTCATTATTTATTGTAAAATATTTCATAAAATTGGTAAAATTTCAAACAATTTAATTTGGCATTGTCTGTTCCAGTAGTTTCTTCAAAAAAATTTAAGATTTTTCCGTAATAATTTCCAAGATTTTTCTTTGTAGCAACAATCTGCAAAATTTCAATTTCTGATTTCTTCAATATTTTATCACATACAATTTTTATTGGAATTTTCAAAGAATTTTCTTAGGCAAAATATGGAAACCACCCTAAAAATGAAATAATCGCTGTGTATCGATAAATCACGAAGAATTGGTAAGTGCCAAATCTTTGAGCAGTTAGATTCATTTATGACTAATAAGAACAGTAGCTTTACAAAATTTTGGGATTTTTTCGGATAATTTTTGTTTTGAAATTTCCCGGCCGAAAAATTGATCCTTTCCCATAAACTATTTTAAAAAATTTTCGACAATGCCTTGTTTCCTAATGGGACAAAACCTCGACAGACTGACTTATAGTTAAGTTTAAATAGACATAATTAATTATACATGCGTATAATAACTTCAGCTAAAACGTCCGATTAAACTTTAGTTTCCCCGTAAACCAGAAAACAAAATTGTGACGATCCATTTCACAACCCAAATTCAAAAGCGTGAGTTCCAACTCAGCTGTATTTTCTTAAACTGTCTGACCCTAACCCTACAAGACTTTTTATTGCTTCGCAAAGGATTAATGCATTTTTTGTACAGGATTGTATTTTAGTTTTGAGGTTTTTGCCGTCTAACTGATTTTCACGTTGATTTTTACTAACCCTTGGAAGTCAGCACCAGCTTTTATGTTGCTGAAAATTTTGAATCCGCTGAAAATCGGATTGAAAAAAAGTCCCTGGAAAATTTTGTCGAAACCCAACATAGAATTGCCACGGCACACGATAGACAGTTAGCTTACCTCGAGAAATATTTCGAGTCTAAGCCGTTAAATTATAACAAACGTTGTTTTATAAACCTTTATTTTGATCACTCGCGCTGCAATTGGTCGTATTCTATAAGAAACGGGACAATAGATAAGAATCGAAAAAAAATTGTGAAAGCCAAGGTCTTAATGAGTGCGAATATTAAGGAAATGTTTTTGAAAATATGGGTTCTGGTTTTGTCAAGGTGCGAAGTAAGCTGAAAATCCAGTCTTTGCAGTTTAGTCTCGGCCGATATAGTAAAAATTTTAAAACTCTAATTGATACCTCACTAAGTTGGACTATCCTACAAAATTAGACCATTCACGGCTTTTATAAATGTAGTTTATCCGTATGAAGGCTGCAAAGTTGCCACCACTTTAGTGGGCATAGCCTCTGCCGAACATAAAAACATTGGAGCTTTTCAAGGGTTAATATTAGATAGCATTATTCAGGTAGACGCAAAGTGCTCAAAATCTTATATTACAACTGGTTATTAATCTAGTAAATTAAATTAATTTCAAATATGTTTTAAATTAAACTTAATTTACGATCCATTTATAAAACAGAGGTCGATTAATGGGGGTTGCAGGTCAATGAATGCAATGTGTTACATAAGAGGCCAATCAGTTGATTATGACGCTGGGCTAAGAAAATGGGGACAAAAAAGTTTACTTACGAAATACTTCTACCACTTTTCAAAAATCACCAAGTAAGACGAAAATTAAAATTAGTAAAACTTCGCATAAGTTTTGTAAGATATAATAACATTACTAGAGGCACTGAATTATGGTGAAGATGATGTCAATGGAAGAGATGCGATATCTTTCTCACTTCTACATCTGAAATGGAAAAATGACTCCCTTGAGGCTGAACAAAGCTTGCGCTTGAAGCTGGCGTACAATCAGTTTGTCCAAAATTTGAAAAACACTAAAGAATTTTATATACATTCCTGACTTTTTATGACCAGATAAAAAGTGTACCATTTTTGTATTAATATATCTTTTCTAATACCAAAGTGCCTGGTGTACGTATACATAAATATATTCATACACGTTTGACACTTGGGCTTTTTGAAAGCGACTCAAACGATTGATCAGTTTCAATAACCTCGAATTACCACTCCAGGGGTCGGCATCGAGCAGATTAATTTGGCCGAAACAAAATATTCTCTTTTCACCGTATGTCGAATAGTCCCGGCTCTGATAAGCAAACGTAGTGTGTTTCTTAGTCTAGTACCGCGTATATTCCACATAGTGTAGAAAGGATATAAAAAATTTGAAAAAAGGTTAATGCGGAGATCTTTTTAATTTGTATTCCAAAACTTCAATAAATCTATATCCTTATTTCACTTCAGTGAATATCCCGGCCGACTACTAAAAACACACATTCGTTTCCTAATCAGGCCGGGATATTTACAAAAGTGGAATAGAGGATATTTTTAAAAAAAGATTTATCAATATTTGTGCTACACTTTCAGCAAAATCTAAATAATCGGATAAGTGCTTTTTACATAATAGGCTGTTAACATATAGAGGCATTCGGTTGAAATTTTATACCTTGAAGGAAATCGGTGGATTTATTTCTTGTTTGATTAATAATCCCCTTTCACACTTTGCTTAAGATCTCGGCTCGTGTGGTAATTACTAGCTCACTATTATATCTTAAAGCAAAGTGAAAGAAGATAAAGTTTGCGAGTATACCATGAAAATTGATGGGCTAATGTTTGTTATGAAACAAAATAAAGAAGAAATTCAGATTTTAAAATATATCTTCAATGACTCCCATTTTTTAATTATTATCCCTGTACAGCCGACCAGATTCATTTTTAAATTTATCCAAATTTTAGGGGTATGCGACACCACGATTGTTTTGGTGTATATCCAACAACTTGTGGCAACGGAGTTTCGGTCAAGTACTCTCAAAAATTTCACTCCATTTTTATATAAAGAGGGGAATTGGCAGGTCCGTGGACCTTCAAACGCTCACACACAGGTTTTGATGAATAATTGGTCTAAATGTACGGAATAGAAATTTTAGGGAACCGAATTCTCAAATCGAAAAAGTACAGGTGGTTTGTCCGAGTGTCAGGTTAAACTCTTATGACCAATAAAGGCGAACTGTTTAATTTTAATTAGTGTTGTGCGGAAATGTCAGGGCTTACCTTGTTTTTCAGCTTTTTATATCGTTATTTTGACAAGTTTTGGATGATTATTTTTGATTTTATGCTGATTTAAATATATGTTTTTTGATATATAATTATTTTTAATTTTCTTTTTTTGTAACGTTTCGTATGGTCATTATAAATTCAAATATGTTGTATGCCGCACGTCTTCGGGGTAGGAAATAAATGAAATTTTATAGCCCATCTCTCTCTTTTCTTCCTCACCACACCTGTCGCGCCCCTTGTGTGGTAGATATAGAGTTGCGCGGTACGTTCACAGTCAGGCGTCAACTGATAATTTTACGGTGTAAACATAGTTTTTATAATAAACATCGATAAACTGAGTCTTTGAATATAATTTAAAACTTGATTCTTATTTACTATAACTTCAATCGATCAGAACCTAGCTGAAATCTTGAAATTATTGATAAATATATTTTATTTCAACGCCGAAAAATTTCACATTAATTATTTCACCAGAAATTTCGGACATCCTATATATTCTGAACAGAATTTTCAAGCATATCAATGATATGATATCATTCCAAAAATACGGCAAACAAAAAAGTTATTCTGGGCTTAAGTTTTTTTATTAATTTCAAAATCCGTCTATTTATTATTTTATTGCTTATATACGATATGTTACATATCATATGTATGAAATATATGTATAAAACTATATATGTATAAAATCCAAAATTGTAAATAAATTTTTTTGCGCAAAATGATTTAAAGCTGCATATTTCGAATAAAAGTGGTCCACCATTTAATTGTGTTGGCTGTTCAACCTGAAGACTTCAACTAAACCTTGTTTCATACATGTTCGGCTATTTCAAATAATCAATATTTTACAGAAAATTTCATACAGTAACTGTATTACAGTTAAACTTTTTTGTTTTTATAAAATGGGCATTTCTCGGCCATTGTGTTGCGTGGAGTGTTTTAAATACGATTAAATCCTGTTTTTTACATAATGGAGCAAATTTTTGATCGAGTATCATTTACAGCCATTGATTTTCGTTGCATTTTAGCGAAATCAGCATATTTTTCTTCGAGATCTCTTTCGTTCAAAGTCTGCCGTTGCATCTGAGATTTCATCATATCCAGTTGTTGTTGTAAGTCTGAAAATAAAATTGGTACACCAAGCAAGCAAGTTGAAATATGAAGTGATTCTCAGTAATATTAAGAATAACTTAAATTTTAATAATACCACATTTTTGACTAGTTTCGATTCGAAACTTTCGATTATTATCATTTTCAAAATTTAACTGAAATAAACTTAAAAATGTAATGTTGACTTTTTGGAGATCTAAAATTTGCAAATTTCAGACGAGAATTTTTTAAATAAAATTTACTATAAAAGTATATTTGAAAAGAAGTCCACCTTATCGTATTCGAAAATTAAGTCTTTTTTAAGTCTTTAACAAACAACGAAAGTCGAATGATTAGTAAACCGCACTTATTGTTATACAATACTTTCGTAGATTTAAGTTATTCAATACAAAAAATGAGAGAAAGTTCACCGCGCAAAACGTGTTCTCCGATTTGTATTGTATTGAGAACGATGAGTCATTGTCAATGTCTGAATGCAGCTGAATCATACGTATCTGTCGGTATTTGTGACGTGAGTCAATTAACTGCGAGCTCCAGCATTTTTTGGGCCGTAAATCAATGTAAGTGCAATTTATGTGCAGGAGCTTAATGTTTGAGAGTTCTGGTATTTAATTTATACTCACGAAATCAAAGTTTAGCGAATTTTCGTTTGAATACAAAATGCCAGAATTCTCCATATATTTGACTTCCGGCACAAATGAGCCTGAAGACCCTACTGTATGAAGAATATAGACCGCTATTGATTTGCTTCGTTATCAATTTCGGTATATCCTTATTTTAAAGTTTATATTATAAACTAACGTTGTTTATCTTTTTCTAATTCAATTTTGTCCTGCTCATATTTGCGTTCCAGCCGTAACTTCTCTTGCTTTTCTTCTTCGATTACTTTTTCAGCAGCTTGAGCTCTCACTTCGGCTAAATCTTTTTCTTCCTAAAAATATATTCATAATTTTTGTAAATTAATTATATTCATGCGGATATTTGAAATTTCATAATCTTTTATTAAGATTATTGTAAATTATGTGGCGAGCTATTTGAAAGCAGATATTTAAATTAAGTCACATTCTCAATTTAAAAAATTTAGTTTTAAGTTTAAAAAATGATAGCTTGCATAAATACTTACGAAGAGTTCCTCAAACTAAATGATAAATGTAAATGAAATATGGCCAGATTCTAGAACGCTTATTAACTGCAAATAATTAATTAAACATATATCCCTTTAACACCTTTTGGATGATTTGAGAGATGTGGGTTGAGGGAGCCAATCCTAACACTCCTAAGACCCCTTCTAGCCACTCATGAGGCCGCTTTCTATTCTTTTCAGCCCACATCTCTCAAATCATCCAAAAGGTGTTAAAGGGATATAAGTGGTATGAAATTCGATTATATATTCGATGAAATTCGTTATATATCGATTATTATCCCCGGGTAACACTAAAAACTTATTCCATATTCGTTTAACAGGCAAATAAGTTTTTAGTGTTACCCGGGGATAATAATGGATATAACAGTGGATGGCTAGTTATATAACTTATATCACTTTTTCAGCTTTTGCCAAAAGGTGCTGCCTCAAGGGATTGTGTTACTTAAGTGGTAACGGATTGCTCCAAATATTAAGAGGTGATTGAACAATTTAGACGTGCTTTAACTAGGATTGTTCTAACTGGTCACCCACTGTTTTCATCTCTACATTATTTCATCATTTCTTATCCCGAGAACAGGGGTTTTTAGAAATATAATTAAAATTAGAATTTTGCATCAAAAAATTTTTGAACAAAAAAAATTTCGACAAAAACCATTTTCTAACGAAAAAACTTTCACTTACAAAACATTGAAGAAAAACCATTATAAAACATTTTTAAATAATTATGGTTTTCCAAATTTTGGTCAAAAACTATTTCGTTAAAAACTTCACCTCTCATTACAGGGTTTTGCACCGGAAAAAACAAGATTCTTATGTGTAGGACGGTATTTTAAAGCAAATCGTTTCCGATCCAATAATTTAAATACAATCCGATCGTTTTTCTATTAATTGATAAAAACAGAATTTGACACGGGTAAGCTTTTTTCGCTGACATTTAATCGTAGCCTGCCAATACTACTGAAGGCAGTTCAATTCATATTTTTTTCCCACTTATAGGTCGTTCGAATCCTGGTCTAGTAGACGGACCAGTTTTCGGTCTTGGAGCCCTTGTCGAAGCCGATTTACTGGGTGTAACCGAACTTTTAACTGGGTGCATAACCGGGGTTCTTTTCCTAATCGGTCTCTTTGGCTTCTTTTTCTCCTCAAGACCAGCTGGAATAACTAATAATTTATGACCCATTGTACCTTCTCGCTGATAACCATGTTTGATTTGTAGCACCTTTGGCACTTCTAAGTCCTCAAGTGAGGGTTCGGACCTGGAAAACCAAGGGTCAAATGAAAACCGATATCAATTTGAGAAAGCACTCCTAGGGTCAATCAGTGTTAAAAAAATTTGCACATACCAAAATAATTATGAGCCTTCTAGTGGTGAGAAATTAAGTTTCAACGAGAGGTTTTTGGACTTTATTTGTACTTTTCGATCGAGGTTATTAAAATTTTAAAGAGGTTACTTATACGAACGTTATTGAAATTTTTTTAATTTTTGGTTTATGTACATGTATGAATTTTTACAAAAAATCACCGATTTTATGATTGAAAGCAAAAATCCTCGTAAATGGACGTAATCATAGAAAGTGTTTTTGCCACATTTTGTCGTTATTGTCCTTATGGATAGACTGACTTAAATAATAAGCGTGGGTTTTGGCTAAATTTTTTTTGAAATAGTCCCTGTAGTTCCAAAATTATCTCATTAAAATAGAAAATTGAAAAATCAAATGTGGTTTTTAAAATTAATATTCTCCAAAATTCTCCTACTTTTACTCATCGTTAAAGCTGTTTTGAGCAGTGCGAAGGTTTAAGTTATTTGATACAAAAATTGAGAGAAAGTTTACCGCTCAAAAAAGCTTCCCCGGTAAGAATTGTTTATTGTTTTCTTAAAAAATTTAGGTTTTTTAATTCTACAGCAGAATTTTGGTAACATTTTTCGTTAGATTTATTCGTTTTAACTTTTGCCCGATCCAAACCCTTCCTTTGGTTTATCATTGTTATTATTCGGCCCAAAATCATCGGCTTGGGCGAGTTCGTTTCGGAGCCATGTGCGCGGAATGTCGTCAGAATCATCGGATTCTGTAGCGTTGTTGAAATTGTCGTTATTAACATTCATTGTGTGCCGTTGATCTCCAAGGCTATCGCTAGAAGACTGTCTGTTTTAGAATGAAAAATAAAACAAAACATTTAGGACATGTTTTAAAATAATTCCTGTTTTTGCAGCAATAAAGTTTTAATGCTTTTATATCTGCAAAATTGATTGTTTTTTTAATACGAAAATCATGCTTTTAAAATTTTTCATCACATTTTTGAGTCATAAAAGACAGATGAAAAAATTTTCACCTTCAAAAACAATAATTTTTTCGCCCAAAATATATTTAAAAAAGACTTTAAATTGTGTTATCGAATTTTCGAAAATAACGTCATCGAAATAAATTTAGTTGTTATAAAACCCTAAAAGTGCTCGGGCGTTTTTGATCAAATGAGCACTTTTGGCTAAATGCATACTCGAATAATTTTTTGGATTTGAACCATGATACATTTTGTAAGAAATCCGATACAAGTTTTTGGCAAAAAAATTTCGGCGATATCGGGCCTCCTCTGTTTTTATTTTTTCAGCCTATTCTTTGCGATGAAGGAACGTAATCAATTGTAAACAGGAAATTCTGTGTCGATTGAATGAGACTTATTTGATTGACTTTTGTAGATTCTTCGTCCAAAAATATAGTACCTTCTAAATACGGCTGGTTGAAAGCCTTTTTGTCTAAAGGTGGACGAAGCTCGTTTTCTGGGCCATGATGGTCCGCTTCTGTTAAGGACAAATTGTCGGCTATTGAACTTGAAAAACTATGCGTCCAGTTGAAGTTACCTAAATATTTAACAATTCTTAATAATATTATCAACTTGAGATATTTATGAAGCGTTATTTTCGCCTTGTTTTCGTGAAAAATGAGACATGAATATAAGAAATAAAAGAAATATTACATACTAAAATATTCTGATTAATTGACCTTTTGAGAAACCAGAATCAATCATTTTGATGCCTCTGTAAATTTTCGGCGAAGTATTTGTACTGTTTATCATTTTAAAATTTCCGATTTTCGACCTGACCCAAAAAGTACGGTCGACTAGACTAGGAAAATAAAGAAACAACCGATCCGATCCGGTCAAATTTTCAGAAAAATTTGATTTCAGATTTTAACAACTTCGAACATTCAGGAAATTCGTCCTTGGTCCTTAATTTTCAAATTTATACCCTTTAATTGGGTTGCTTAGTTTTTTCTTGAGAGCCTTAAAATAATATTAATTAATTTAAATATAAAATAATATTAACAGATAATTATGGTCCTTAAGAATAAAAAACTAATTATTCCTCAAATAAACTTATTCATTTTACGTTCAACATAAATCAATGATGGTTTGATTTAAGTAATCGTGTTCGGGACTCTTGCTCGCATTGAAAAATTTAAATAAAAAAAACATATCAAAAATGATCCCTACTGGGCCTTTTACATCACGTGTCATAACTTTGAGAAAGTGACCAATCACATATATTGAGGTCACAAGGCTTAAAATGAATTAAATCTCCAAATTAGATATTTCGGTCATTTCAGACACAAGGGAGTTGAAATTCCAGGAAATTATAACTTTTGAATCATAAGCTAATTTTTGATTGAAATTACCTGAGGAACAACATGGCTAGAAAAAATATTTATCATTTACAACTTTTTTCTCGGTCAAATCCGAAGGTGGCAGTATAGACCCCACACTAATTAATTTTCAGTCATCTCGCTAATTATCTAAAGTTTATCATCAATTCGCACTTTTTGCATGTTAGTTAATGAAATTAAAATATAGATTCAATTTTATTAAAAAAATAATATTAGATATCTAGAATAGAACATTCTCAGAAAATTTTCTCAGCCCAAAACGCTTTTGACCACTTACAACCCCCCTGGCCTATGACCACTAAAAGCCTCCCTGACCAGTTAAAACCCCCCTTTTTGTCCAAAGTTCTAGGGGGGCTTTAAGTGGTAAACCACTTTAACTCAATTATCGACTTAATTTAAGAATCCCGATATTTCATTGGTCACTTTCTCAAAGTTATGACGCGTGATGTAAAAGGCCCAGAATTGACTATATTTTTTATGACGCCGTTCATCATTCATATTATATGAATATTTTTCCAAAAGGTTTGCCGGTCAACCTATAATAATGCACTGAACGAAATCAGATCGTCCTTATAATGCACGTCGCTGTAGTAAATAGGGTGTCCACACCGTTTATATTGAAAATTTTAATCCGGCTTTTGAAAACTACTTATCTCATTGAGTTCGTACAGTTAAAAATGACCACTCAAATTCGGACGCTATATGAATCATATAGGGTGACCGGCAAATTTTTTAGAAAAATGTCTGTGTATACTGCAACTTTGGCAGAACTCTTTGGACAAAATGCACCCTTCTATAGCAAACAAAATTAAACATAAACACGATTGTCGCTCAACTAATACTTAAAATGCGACGAGGCCACTTTACAGTCGGATACAAAAAAGTGATATATGGCCTCACTTAATACATCCCCTTTAACACATTGTGTGTAATATTCCCTGGCCTGCATTACAGAAAGGTAGCTTGTTTTTAAGTAGTAGGGCCGGGATATTAACAAAAGTGTGAATAAGGGATATAGCGAGAAGCTATAATTAAAATTTTTAGATTCATTTAATCAAACATAAAAATGTTTTATTTGATAAAAAATACAAACGAAGCCATAAAATACTGAGAAAATCATATTTTATGGCTTTACCAGTGCGCCAAGAGCAACAAGCAAATTTCCTGCTGATTACGCGAACTAAATAAGATGGTTTATATTTTGGCGCAAAAAAACCTACTAGTAAGTTTATTAACAAAACTTAAATTTTCAATTCGAACTTACCACAATTTACTGTCAAAAACCAGAAATATAATTACCTTCGGCAGATTCGACACTTTGCAAATTTAGCCTCACTGACCCAAAAGATGATTTTTTCTCAGCGTCATCAATATCTCTATTTGGCGAAACATATCTCGTTCCACAAAACAGAACCACTTGTTGGTCGCCTTGTACCTGAGCTACAGCCATTGACATAAAGTTAGAAGTCGCAATTCTTATAATTGATTTGATTGGTGCATTATCCGAATTATTTGTGGGAATTTGCATTGGAGTCAATTCGTTAACAGGTCGCATGTGACCGAGGCCTTGAAGGGTTAATTTTTATCAAATGTAAATTTCAAACAAAATTTCTTACTTGCACACCCATTCATAGCTGATACAAGTGTTTGAAGACCAAACATTATGAAAGCTTCGAAATGCGCAATTGCAGAAAAAATTAAACCCGTATGTTTTTATCTATTTCTATAGATTTTCTTGAATTATTATGGTTTTGAAAAGGTAAAAAAAAATAAAGTGGAAAATTAAGCGTGGAAAAAAATTGAAATTTTTTTTCTATAAAATCAAACGAAAAAAATGAATATTTTTCCAAGCAAATTGTATAGAAACCTCCGGAAGACAGATTTCTTTATATATATCATTTTCTTATATACATTTTTTTGAATAAATTTTAAGATAAAAAATGAAAATTTTATTTTCTGTTGATTTTCCACCAGGGAGTTTACGAATAGGATGCAAGAACCATGACAATGTTATTAAATTCATATTTATAAAATAAAACCTAATATTAACCACATCTTTGAAAATAATATTATTCAATAAAAAAATAAATGTGAGAATCAGCCATGATAAATAATTCAATATTAAAATATGTTGAAATTAATCCTTTCCTCGTTGCCCTTCATCATTTCTACCTAGCGAGTATATCATCCCCGTATAAGTCAAAAAAATCGTATGATCCCGTGCTTGAGAAACCTGTCGAACTCTTTGTGAAGCTGAAAACAGCTTAATTTGCGTAGGCACAGATTTCATCTCAATTTGATTCGGTTTGTTCGTAAAAATATCCAAAATAGTCTTTTTCGACCACAATCCGAGTTTATTATGTCGATTACAGCCACAAACGTAAATATTTCCAGATTCACAAATGAAAAATGAAGAGTCATACCCAGCATAAATTTGAATAACTTTTTCATCAATTTTTATTTTTCGCGGAACTGACGAATTTAACTCGTCGCCGTGACCTAGACATCCAAAAAGCCCAACACCCCAGCTATAAACTTCGCCGTCAGTTGTGAGAGCGAGAACATGTTTGTAACCAGCAGAAATCTAAATATTTTGGTTAGTTCCAGCGTTAATTCTTTTTATNCATGAAATTCGAAGGTCATGAAATTTAAAATGATTTTTAATTTTTTGAAGAAAAGTCAAATCTCACCGGAAGTATTACGGGTTGGTATCGGTCTTTTATTTCGGGAAAATGAATTTTTATAGTCACTTAAAAACCGCTTTGATCTCGTACAGATGAATTTCTTCCGGCATAAGAAATATCGCACCGGTAACCTCCTTAAAAAATTTCTTCACTTCGCGAAAAATAAAGTGCAATAAGTTTGTTCTAGTTGTTTATCTAGGCAATGGGCAATAGTATATTGGTTTGTACATGAGTTTATTGTGAAATATGGTCCATACAGTTGAGCATTATGGGGCAAAATAACTGTGTTTTCCCTGGGAATGTTTCACGGGTTCAAACGTACCGTCAATACTAATGTTACCGGAAAGAAATGAAATAAATTCTCTTAAATATAAAAAAAAATCGAAAGTTTTATGATGAAACTAAATGCTTCTGGAATTTTTAGACTTACTAATTGGTCCCCAATTGCATGATTCTAGTTCTGGTGGATACGCTTGCTTCCGGATTTGCGTTTTCTTTTTAACTTGGAGATTCTTTGGTATGTTTGAATCATCCCCAATAAGCTCAGCAGATGATCAGCAAAAGTCGATTCCAGAGCCCGATACTTTTTTATAATTTTTAAAATTCGTTATTCGCCTCGTCATAACTTGTTTTCAAGAAAATTCTCGCATTTTGTGTGAAGCTACATTGTTGAACTCTCGATCCGTGCATACTGTTCTTCAGAATTAACCGACGTTGGGATAACTATCCAATTCTCTACTTCCAAAAAATCGGCTGATCAGCTTCCAAATTGGAATAATTTTGATTCCCTGTCAGGCACATTGATTTCCTGTTAATCTTTCGCACTAAAGAAATAGCGATTTTATGTTGATTACGCTTTCAAAGCTGAGTAACATTACGTTGCCAATTTTTTAATTATGAATGCTTGCCCGTTTTTTTTCCTTGATAATATCAAAAAGTATAGGCATTTGATTCTGTGCCAGACGAATTTTGTCAAAATTTCTTCATTTTTTGCAATAAAATTATTCATTTATTTTTGATGCATTCTCCAAAAATTAAGAACTATATATATATGTCCGCCATATGATAGTAATTAACAATATAAAGAAAGTTTTTTGGGTTAACTGCTCCGACTGTTTATTTGTCCGCTCCATTAAAGCTGTTCAAAAAGTTAATTGATCTAAAAAAACTTCTGGAAAGTTAAGTTTACTGAAAACTTCTGAGGCCCTTTATGTCTATATTCGGACTAGACTTTTATCACTGTTTAACTCTTAAAATTCGAATCATCTGTCAATATCAGATATCATCTTATGCTCAAGAAAATGTTCTCCACTCAAGCCGCGAGTTGCTCTCCTTTTATTTTTCTCACTCAAGCCGTGTTGATCTAACTTTTTATTACCTCTCACTCAGCGAGTTAATCTTCAGTTCAACTCTTAAGTTCAAATCTACATTTAGCCCCAAAATGAACCATTATGGTTCAAATATATGTTTGGACTACAAAATGACCACTTTTTAGTTCAAACATTTACCTGGACTACAAAATGAACGCAGTTTTAGGTTCAAATATATTCTTGAGTAACATAATGCCACTTTTTCACAAACTTTGGCGACCGCACCTGCGATCTCCTACCTAATTGGGTTGGTTCATTATGTATCTGGTAACCAGAATGAACGCATGGTTTCAAATCGACTTCCCGAAATTATCAGGCCTAGGTCGATTTTTCATCGCAATTCGAAGGTCATGAAAACTAGAAATAATTGTTCTTTATTTGAGAAAATGAAATCCGCCCCAGAGAATTCTTTCGGCTCGTATCGATGTTTTTTATTCAATTAAAGTTTTAATAAAGGGTGAAATTTCAGACCTAGGTCGATTTTTCTTGAAATTCGAGGTCATGAAAAATTAAAATGATTTTCAATTGTTTTGAAATAAGTAAAATCCGACCGAAAGTATTTCCGGGTTGTCATCGCTTTTTATCAATAAAAGTCATACTGAGAGATGAAATTTGTAGGCCTAGTCGATTTTTCATTGAAATTCGAAGTCAAGAAAAATTTAAATAATTCAATTTTGAAGAAAACTATATCCGCCGGAATATTTTTCGGACTCTAAGTTAGAGTCTTAATGCCGTGTTTTAAATTTCAATTTGAAAGTCTCCAACGTTTAAATTTCACGTCTGAGTAATTTCTGTAAATAAATCATTTCAGTTTTACGCAGCAAAAACTAGGATAGCCTTCAAATCTATCTAGCCGATGCTCTTATAAACTATGGCGTGAAAATGTTTGAAGAAAGCTCTAAAAAAAGAGTTGCTTTATTCTTACATATTTTCTCAATTTAAAGCTCTCTATATAAATAATGTTTTATTAAAATTTTCATAAGAAAATGTGTTTGATAACATTTCTGAATTTATTTTATATTATTGCACAATTCTAACTCAGAAACATATCGAGGACATTCTAGAAAATCCCGGAAAGCGCAAAGCCAGAAACAACAAAAACACAACTGTTTTCACCAATTGTATTACATATGAATAAAAAAGTTTTTATTTCTGAAATTTTTGGATTAATGTGTGTCATTTATAATAAATAGTTTGCATAACGGGGACTTGCCGGTGCGATATGAAAATGGACTACTAAGAACATTTGAAACGGGTTGGTCCAAGTTACTTGTCAGCGCAAGTACTGTATTAAATTTAATCTTAAGAAAACGCATTTTGGCTACACATCTTTTTGGTCTATTCGACTAGGGTGGCAAGGCACCTACTCGTGGCACCTTATTTAGGATTGGCAGGTCTTCTTGCAGATCATAACTTAGGGTCCGCAGTCAATAGTAGGACTCACATAACATTAGACTCATATTATATGAGTCATGACTTTGCAAACTTTGATTTCAAACTCAAATTACCAACGGTTTATTTTTCCGAAAAATAATTTTTCTATCATCGTTAGATTTTCCAGAGATCATTTTAAACCTCATTAACTTCTTTTAAAGCCAACAAAAATCCCGGAATTCGAAATAATTTTAGACTTTTGATCAAACTTTACCAGTTTGAAATTACAAATTAATTATAAATCATGTATTTCGATAAATAAATTTATAATTAATTTTGACGACAATTTTCAACAGAAATAGTTCTATAAAGTTTGGTAAAAATTCCGGTTTGTCAAAGATTTATAATGACTCATTTGGACTAGAGTATTTTTCCTTGGGTGTCGCGCTGCGCGAGCAAATTTTTTTTTTGATTTTTCGATATTTCCTCTTTTGTATCAAAATTGTTAATGCAAACAATTTAGAAAACGGTAAAATGCGGAGATAGGAAAACGGCTATTGAGTACATAAGCGAGTTCAATTTGTTAGAGCCTAATTTATGACAAGAATTATGTAGCTTTCACTTTGGCAAACTTTTCGCAGGTTTCTAAAACGGAAGTAATAGTTAATTTGGCTGAATCTACGATGGTAGTTAATAATATTCTTAAATTTCTCGAAACATCGCGACCCTTCCCTTTTTTTTGGTCCTCTCGTGGAAACGTGGACGATTCTCGATGAGAAACGAGAGCTGGGAAAGGAAGATGGGAACAGAAAAAACTTGAGGATCGTCTCCTTAACAAGTCTGATGATACCTGAAAACATTATGAGAGTCCTATAATAAACCCTTTTCACACTTTGTTAATATCCCGGCCCTCATTCGGCGTAGTTGTGTTCTTTAAGTAGTAGGGCCGGATATTAACAAAAGTGTGAATGGGAATAGACAACGATTATAAAATGACTAAAATACGATTTACATCACCAAGTCCTATAATAAGGCATAAATAAGGTGGCTCCGTTGACAAGGCTTAAAACATTAACGAGTTGACCCTTCAAAACGGCCGCAATTATAACCAGAATTTTAAAACCACTTATTGGCGCCATTGTGCAAATATAAACTGTTCGCATAGTTTCGAATATTCGAGCTTTTGAGAAATGTATTAAATGTTATAATGGCTCTCACTGCAATTATTTTTAACATAAAAGGTAAAATGATTGGAAATTTTAAAAAATAAATAATATTTGCTGATATGCGAATAAAACTGGTAAAGGGGGTGAATGAAGTTATTTTCGTTAAATTTTTGTCACTGAATTATAACAATCAGCTTTTTCCCACATTTGAAAAATAAAATGAAATTTTAAGCGACTAAAAAAATTATTATTTTTTATTATTATATTATTTTGTAACAGACTTGTCGCACCTTAAAAAACCATTTTTTAAATGCTCACAATTTTTCTGCAGCAGGTAAAAACTCATGGATCTGATCTCAATTTTTCAGTAAATATTTAAACCGTCATTGAATATTAACGTTAAAACGATTTTTGTGAAGCAAAAACGTAAATGGATAAAAACGATAATGTATTCAAAAAATTTTTCACTCGCGCATTTCAATCTTGAGTAATTGGTCATCAGCTAACAAATTTATAAAAACGTGAATGTGTGAAAAATGAAGGAGATACATAGTTGACCGCACTTTTTTCCATTCCAAAAATGAAGCTTTTTTCTAGCTGTTTTTTTCATTTTTTTCGAATTTTGATATACGCAAAATTTTCCTGATGCAATAAAAAACAATATTGCAAAAATGTTTTTCTGGATTTCTGGTCTTCAAAATAAAGAAATCAAAACAATATCGAATATTGAAATTTTTGATAGTTTCAATCGATTTCAGACTAACTGGGAAAGGAGTCTTGAAAATCGGCTTTTTGTTATAGAGATTTCCCATATATGAATCGATTAACCGTTTTTAGCCTTATACGCCCAGGAAAAAAATTTTGAGAGTGTTTTGAAAAAAACTTTTTTTTCTGTGATAAAAAGAATTAACGCTGGAACTAAAACCAAAATATTAGATTCTGGCTGGTTACAAACATGTGTTTCAAAAATCTCTAAAATTTTTTCCTGGACTTATAAGGCTAAAAACGGTTAATCGTTCAATATGTTGAGAAAATCGTTATAACGAAAAGCCGATTTTTACGACTTCTTTCCATAGTCTGAAAATCAATTGAACCTATCAAAAATTCAATATTTCGATATTGTTTTATTTCTTTATTTTTGAAAACCAGAAATCCAGAAAAAACTGTTTTGAAATATTGTTTTAATTCCATCGAAAATTTGCGTATATCAAAAATTCGAAATTAAATAAGAAAACAATAGAAAAAACTTTATTTTTGCGGAATAAAAAAAGTGCGGTCAACTATTGTATCTCCTTTATTATCACACATCACGTTTTTTATTATTTGTTATGCGATTACCACATTACTCAAGATTGAAATGGCGGCGAGTGGAAAAACTTTTTTGAATTACATTATCAAGTTTTTATCCATTTTACGATTTTTTGCTTCAACGAAAATCGTTAACGTTAATATTCAATGACGGTTTAAAATTATTAACTGAAAAATGGAGATCAGAATCCATGAGTTTTTACCTGCTGCAGAAAAATGTGAGCTTCTAAAAAATGGTTTTGTTAAGGTGCGACAAGTCTGTTACAAAATAATATAATAATAAAAAATAATAATTTTTTTAGTCGCTTAAAATTTCATTTTATTTTTCAAATGTGGGAAAAAGCTGATTGTTATAATTCAGTGAACAAAATAACGAAAATAAACTTCATTCACCTCCCTTTACCAGTTTATTCCGGATATCAGCAAATATTATTTTATTTTTAAATTTCCAATCATTTTACCCTTTTATGTTAAAAATAATTGAGTGATAGCCATCATAACATTTATGACATTTCTCAAACGCTCGAAATATTCAAACTCATCGAACAGTTTAATATTTGCACAATGGCGCCAATAAGTGGTTAAAATTCTGGTTAAATTGCGGCCGTTTTGAAGGGTCAACTCGTTAATGTTTAAGGCCTTGTCAACGGAGCCACCTTATTTATGCCTTATTATAGGACTTGGTGATGTAAATCGTATTTTAGTCATTTTATAATCGTTGTCTATTCCCATTCACACTTTTGTTAATATCCGGCCCTACTACTTAAAGAACACAACTACGCCGAATGAGGGCCGGGATATTAACAAAAGTGTGAAAAGGGGATATTATAGACTCTATAATGTTTTACAGGTATCATCAGACTTGTTAAGGAGACGATCCTCAAGTTTTTTCTTTCCCATCTTCCTTTCCCCAGCTCTCGTTCTCATCGAGAATCGTCACTTTCCCAGAGAAGGACCAAAAAAAGGGAAAGGGTCGCGATTTCGAGAAATTTAAGAATATTATTAACTACCATCGTAGATTCAGCCAAATTAACTATTACTTCCGTTTTAGAAACCTGCGAAAAGTTTGCCAAAGTGAAAGCTACATAATTCTTGTCATAAATTAGGCTCTAACAAATTGAACTCGCTTATGTACTCAATAGCCGTTTTCCTATCTCCGCATTTTACCGTTTTCTAAATTGTTTGCATTAACAATTTTGATACAAAAGAGGAAATATCGAAAAATCAAAAAAAAAAGTCTGCTCGCGCAGCGCGACACCCAAGGAAAAATACTCTATGTACCAAAATGACGTCATTATAAATCTTTGACAAACCGGTAATTTTTACCAAACTTTTATAGAACTATTTCTTTGAAATTGTGTCAAAAATTAATTATAATATTATTATCGAAAATACATATTATAATTAATTTTTAATTTCAAACTGGTAAATGTTTGATCAAAAGTCTAAAATTATTTCGAATTCCGGATTTTTTTGGCTTAAAAGAAGTTAATGAGTGTTAAAATGATCTCTGGAAAATTCTAAGAACGATGATAGAAAAATATTTTTCGAAAAATAAACTTCGTTGGTTAATTTGAGGTTTGAAAGTCAAGTTTGCAAAGTATGACTCATATAATATGAGTCATAATGTATGAGTCATACTATTGACTGCGGGACCCTAAGTTATGATCTGCAAGTAGACCTGCCAATCCTAAATAATAGGTGCCACGGTAGGTGCACTGCCACCCTAGTCGAATGAGACCAAAAATGTAGCCAAAATGCGTTTATTAAATTAAATTTAATACAGTACTTGAGTCTGACAAGTAACTTGACCAACCCGTTTCACATGTTTTCTTAGTAGTCAATTTTCATATCTCGACGGCAGTCCCTTGTTATGCAAAACTATTTATTTATAAATGACACTAATTAATTCATAAAATTTCATAATAATAAACTTTTTTTATTCATATTGTAATTTACAATTTGTAAACAGTGTGTTTTTGTTTTTCTGGCTTGCGCTTTCCGGGATTTTCTAGAATTGTCTCGATATGTTTTTGAGTTAGAAATTGTGCAAATAATATAAAATAAATTCAGAAATGTTATCAACACATTTTCTTATTGCGAATTTTAATAAAACATTTAGTTTTATAGAGAGCTGAAATTGAAGACAAACATGTAAGAATAAGCAATCTTTAGAACATTTTCAAACAATTTTCAGCATAGTTTATAAGAGATCGCTGAAGATTTTGAAGGCTATCCTATTTTTCTGGTAAACTGAAAATATTTTTTAACAGAATTTACCTCAGACTGAAATTTAAACGTTTTGGAGACTTTAAATTGAATAAAACATCGATTAGAGACTCTAATTTAGAGTCCGAAATATTTCCTGGCGGATTATAGTTTTCTCAAAAATTGAAAATTATTTAAATTTTTCATGACCTTCGAATTTCATGAAAAATCGACCTAGGCCTAAAATTTAATCCTCTAGTAGACTTTTAATTGAATAAAAAGACGATACAAACCCGAAATACTTCCGGTCGGATTTTACTATTTTCAAAAAATTGAAAATCATTTTAATTTTTCATGACCCTCGAATTTCAAGAAAAATCGACCTAGGTCTGAAATTTCACCCTTTATTAAACTTTAAATTGAATAAAACATCGATACCAGTCCGAAAGATTTCTGGGCGGATTTCATTTTTCTTAAAGATTGAAAATTATTTTAGTTTTTCATGACCTTCGAATTTCATGAAAAATCGACCTAGGNATAAAAAGACGATACAAACCCGAAATACTTTCGTTCGGATTTTACTTTTCTCAAGACCTTAAAAGTAATTTCGGAGTTTCATGACTCAAAAATTTTCTTAAAACTTTTTTATAACGGGACATAACCTCGGACACCCTACAACCAAAAATTGTCTGCAGATTGTTTTTAAATAATTTTTTGTGCTTTTACCAAAAATTTTCAATCTATTATTTTCTGTAAATTTGAAATCCTATCAGGAAGCAAGAAATACAAACTCGCGTCGTTAATATTATCACCTGTTCTACTTGCAGATGTAGCAAATTTTGAATTAATTTTGGTCGTAAAATATTTTCCTCGTCATTGTGGCCTAGACATCCATCTTTTCCAGAACCGCAGCTTGTAACAACACCGTTGTCTCTGAAATTCATCATAATTAATCATTGTAAGCTTAAAGTTCGTGAAAACTGAAATATCACAAGTTCGTAATCAAATAAATGTATATGAGAATTTGAACTTCAAGTTTTGAAGTTCAACTTTCAACTTCATATGACAGGGGAAGATCACATGTCGCCGGAAAAAACGAAGCAATTTCACAATTTTTAGCGATGAAAGTGGCAATATTTCCAATAGTGCTCAATATCTAATTTTTTT